>SKCR01018888.1:0-82999 GCA_019454045.1 Zanthoxylum bungeanum
AAACCGAACTTTGTTAGACATTGTTAGGTCTATAATGAGTCACACTGAGCTACCTATTTCCTTCTGGGGATATATATTAAACAGTGCAATACTTATTTTGAATAAGGTTCTGTCAAAGTCTGTTCAACAGACTCCGTATGAGTTATGGACAGGAAAGAAATCGGGTTTCTCATTCCTGAAGATTTGGGGATGCTGGGCATACGTCAAATGTTTGGAAGGTACCAAACTTGAACCCAAATCGGATAAATGCCTATTCATAGGATATCGTAGGGAAACCAAAGGATATTACTTCTATTACCCACGAGAGAACAAAATATTTGTTGCTCTACATGTGGTTTTCCTTGAGAAGGAATTCCTAAATACAGTGGTTAGTGGGAGGAAAGTAGAACTCGATGATAATCGAAGTGATACTGTTCATGGCATAGAATCCTCAACGGAACAAGAACAGTCCATCCGGGATGAGACTGTACCATAATCTGCTATTACAAAAGGACCGCGTAGGTCGGAGAGTATCAGGAAACAATCTGAGAGGTATGGGTTTCTGATCTCACCTCATGTAGATATAAATATTATTGAGGATAACGAACCGGCTACGTATGAGGAAGCGATACAAGATATCGATTCCGCTTTATGGCAAGAAGCCATGAAGTCCGAAATGGATTCCATGTACACCAACCAAGATTGGACACTGGTTGATGCATCAGAAGGTGTAAAGCCTATTGGATGTAAATGGTTCTTCAAGAAGAGACCGACATGGATGGCAACATACAAACGTACAAAGTTAGGCTTGTAGCGAAGGGGTATCGTCAACGACATGGTGTCGATTACGATGAAACTTTCTCACCCGTTGCCATGATTAAATCCATTCGGATAATGCTCGCTATGCTGCATATTTCGATTACGAGATATGGCAGATGGACGTTAAAATCGCTTTCCTTGACGGAAACCTTTTGGAGGATGTTTACATGTAACAGCCTGACGGTTTTATCATGCCAAGACTTGCAAACAAGGTTTATAAGTTAAATCAATCCATCTATGGATTGAAGCAAGCGTCGCTGTCTTGGAACCAACGTTTTGGTGAGATAATATGATTTCATTCAAAATAATGATGACCCTTGTGTATATAAGAAGGTTAGTGGGAGAGCACTGACTTTTATTGTCCTTTATGTTGACGATGTATTGCTTATAGGCAATGACATACCCATGCTAACATCGGTGAAAGCTTGGCTTTCATTAAAATTCACCATGAAAGATCTGGGAGAAGCAGCCTTTATTCTGGGAATAAAGATTTATCGAGAAAGGTCTAGAAAGCTGCTTGGACTCTCCCAGAGTTCGTACATTGACAAAGTGTTGAAGAGATTCAACATGGATCTGTCCAAGAGGGGACTGTTGCCAGTGTCACATGGTGTCTATCTATCTAAGGACATGTGTCCTAAAAATCAATATGAGAGAGACAACATGAGTCGGATACCGTTCGCCTCGGCAGTCGGATCTATCATGTATGCCATGATATGTACACGACCTGATGTCTTCTATGCTTTGAGCATGTGTAGTCGCTATCAGGCCGATCCAAGTGAAGGTCACTGGATGGCGGTTAAGAACATCCTTAAGTATCTTAGACGAACTAAGGATTCTTTCTTAATCTATAGAGATGGAGAACTTGAGATAACTGGGTATAACGATGCAAGTTTCCAAACGACAAAGACGACTGTAAGTCACAATCCGGGTACATATTTTGTTTGAATAATGGCCGATTCAACAACAAAAGCAGAGTACATTGCTGCAGCTGAAGCAGCAAAAGAGGCAGTTTGAATCCGAAAATTCCTAATTAGATTAGGAGTAGTTCCGTTTAGCAACTGAGCCTGTTCCATTGTATTGTGACAATAACGGGGCTATAGCGCAGGCTAAGGAATCACGGTCTCATCAACGATCCAATCATGTTCTTCAACGTTTCCATCTGATTCATGAGATCATACATCGTGGCGATGTGAAGGTCGATAAGGTCGCATCAGATGACAACATGACAGATCCGCTGACAAAAGCTATTCCTCAGCAAATGTTTGAGCGACATGTATATAGTTCAGGTATTAGATGCTTGAGTGACTAGCTATAGGCCAAGTGGGAGATTGTTGGACAGTTATGACCCATAACGTAACTGTTTGTAAAAAGACATTGTATTTATTTACTTTGATATACAAATGGTAGAAGTCCTCATGATTAGTTACGGATTGAGATGATATGAGACAGTATCAATCCATAAAGGTTTAATAATTAAATATCCATAGTCGTAGTATTATCGAGATTGGACATCGATAACGCGGAATAGACTAGTATTGCACTTGTGCGCGTTGTGAGGGCATAACGGCATAGTTCTCATATGTTTAAGTATATGATACTTATGCAAGTGCGATAGGAGGTTGTATTTTACCGATGGTATGGAAAACAGCTTCGCTCTGGATAGACCCCGCGGAATCCCATTGGTAGTATGTATATATGTCTATGAGAGTCCACTTCAGGGTAGGTGTATTTGGTCTTAACTTGAGACTTACATCGCTAGTACTTGCGACAATCGGTAAACTTTGGTTTTGGTCGTCCAGGACTTTAACAAGTTCTATGTACACCTCTGCTGGGTTTATTGAGAATCGTAGTGTATTGGATGTAATGTCAAGACGGAAGTATCACTTCAGACATATAAAGATGATGATCAAACAGGGATTCAGAACTGATTCTCTATTGTGTTGCAACCATCGGGATAATATAACAAGGTCATGATTATCCGATTCAAAGAGACTAGTTGCTTGATATCCGATATGTGCTTCCTACGGGGCAGACACTATTCCAGCCCCAGGCCTTTCACGTGACATCATATACTGGATCACAATACATGATACTACAGTATACTACGCCTGATACGGATCGTATATTCCATTAAGAATATTTCTGGAGAATTGGGTAGGCATGGCGCTTTGCTAGAAGCCAACCTTGACTCGTAAATCGGTAAAAACGTAGTACGAGGTATGTACGTATTCGGATAGTCCGACGACCGAATTTACTGCCAACATATACAAGGATCTCTTGGGTCGCTTCCCGAATATTCACCGATGACGTATGATTCGAGCATAATTAATCTAGGATTAATTACGGAGAGACTTTATCTTGAATAAAGTACTATTTGAAGAGAGAGAAAGATTACTTTGGAATTAATCGACAAAATAATATATTCGATATATTAAACGAAATTGGATTTCGACGCGGAATTAAAATTAATTCGTTAGCGACGTGAATAGTAATTTCACTAGGCATAATTGTTTAATTACGTCGCGACGGAAGTTTGTTAATTTGGAATTAGCGAAACCGAGCCCGGAAGTGTTTACGCGTCCACTCACATTTTGAATCGAGTGGGGCTCACAAGTCATATCGTGAGTCACATCACTTGTCACTTTAGTGATAGACATCAAATAACCTTTTTGGTGAGTGACATGTTGTCACTATTCATGATGTTAGTGGTTGTGGCCATTTAATGTAAATTTTGGCTCCAAAATTTTGTTGACTTTTTGGAAAAGGATATACAACATTTGGTAAAGCATTTTAGGCATAATTTTGGTTTTAGAAACAAATAAAAAAACTTGAAAATTTTTCTCTCTCTCTCTCTTGAGCTTGGCCGAGAGCTCTCATAAGGGGAAAGGAATTGATTTTCTTTCTTCCATCTTGCTAGCACAAACTATAATCAATACAAGGTGTTAGGGAAACCTTCCTAAGAGCTTGAGATCCTTAAAGCTTGGAGCTTCATCTTCTTCATCAACAAAAGGGGCTTGGCCGAATCCTCCATCAAAGGAAGCAAAAGTTTTGTTGATCCTCACATCCTAAACCGATCTTTGTAAGTATGATTACGCCATACTTTTAAGTTGTATTCATTCCATTTCTTATGCTTGAATGATCTTGGGACTCACCTAGAAACCCAACACAATGTACGTTATGCCCCTTGCTACATGCGTAAGTTGGACTGTAGGCCTGTTGGTTTCTTAATAGGTCCCAAGATCCATCAAATAAGCATGAAAAGGGCATGAATACATCAAAGAAGTAAGGCGGAAAACATACTCACAATGATTGGTTTGGATGCATCAAAGAACACAAATCTTTTCTTCCTTGTTGAAGGTTCGGCCAAGGCTTCCAAGAGAGGAGGGTGGCTCGGTTTTGATGCTCCATTTGTCTCCAAGATTCGGCCATGGAAGACCACCATTGAAGCTCCAAGCTTCAAGCTTCAAAATGGATTCCATGCACACAAGTTCACTACCCTATCACCTTTGTAAAACCCATGGTGTGCTAGCACAAGTCTTCTTCCATGATTTTAGGTCAAACCAAAAAATTGAAGAAAGAAAAATGGCTCCAAGCCGTGAGATGAAGAAGAAGAAAGAGAGGGAAAAAATGGCTCCCTTCAAAACCGTGTATTGCCCTAGGAGAGAGAGAAGACAAAAGCTTTTTGTATTTGTTATATATTATTATCTTTACCTAGTAAATAAAATAAAACGTATAACACTTTTTATTTACTTTCAAAAAGTAAAGTCAAAAAGCAAAAGCAAAAAGCAAAAGTCAAAAAGCAAAAAGCAAAAGATGCTTTTCAACTCACATCACTATTCACATCAAGTCACTTTAATAAAGTGACTACATGTCATGTCACATCACTCAAAGTGACAAGTGATTTGACGAATGATGCGACTAGTGATTTGACGCTTGATGTGACTTATGTGCCGCGCTCGAATTCGAAATGCGAATGCGCTCGCAATCACATTCGGGCTCGGGTTCGCTAATTCCAAATTAATGAATTTTCCGTCGCGTCGGAATTAAATGATTATGCCTAGCGAAATCACTATTCACATCGCTAACGAAATTCTAAATTAATTCGTTCGCTCGAATTAAAATCTAATTTTAATTCCGCGTCGAAATCTAATTTCGCATAATATATCGAATATATTATTTTATCGATTAATTCCAAATTAATCGTTCTCTCTCTTTTATTAATATTTTATCCTAGATAAAATATCTCTGTAATTAATCCCAGATTAATTTTCTCTCTCTTCTAATTAATCCCAGATTAATTAAGTGCGAGTCATACATCATCGGTGAATCTTCGGGAAGCGACCCATGAGATCCCCGGATATGTTGGCAGTAAATACGGTCGTCGAACTATCCGAACACGTAAGTACATCGTACTACGTTTATAACGATTTACAAGACAATGTTGGCTTCTAGCAAAGCGCCATGCCTACCCAAATCTCCAGAAATATCCTTATTGGAATATGTGATCTATATCAAGCGTAGTATACCGAAGTATTACGTATTTCTGTCCAGTATCGGATGATCACGTGCTAGGCCTGGGGCTAGAATTGTGTCTGCCCCGTACGAAACACATATCGGATGTCTGGTAACTAGTCTCTATAATCGGATATACATGACTTAGTCATAATATCCTGATAGCTCGAGCATTTAAGAGAACGAGTTCCGTATCCTACGTGACTATCATCTCCACTATGACTGGAGTGATACTTTCGTCTTGACATCACACCCAACACACTACGATTCTCAATATACTCAGCATTGACGTACACAAAACCGGTTAAAGCCCTGGACGACCTCAACCAAAGTATATTGATTGTCACAAGTATTAGCCGTGCAAGTCTCAGGTCAAAACCAAATACACCTACCCTGATTTCGGACTTCCATAGACACATAGTCATACTTCTATGGAATTCCGGGGGGTCTATCCAGAGCGAAGCTGTTTCCGTACCATCGGTGAAACACAACCTCCTATTTCACTTGCATGAGTATCCTATACCCAAATATATGAGAACTATGTCGTTGTGTCCTCACAAATGCGCACAAGTGCAATACTAGTCTTTTACGTATCTATCGATGTCCAATCTCGATAATACTCTGACTATGGATATTTAACGATTTATCCTTCTTGGACTGATACTGTCTCATATCATTTTCCGTCCAGGAATAAATCATAGGGACCTCTCATCATTTATACATCTAGGTGATCTAATCACAAATGATAAGAGTGCAATCTCCTCTGTCACATAGTTAATTTGTACAACAACACCGTGATCTGTATAAATAGTGACGCTATGGGTCATAATTGTCCAACAAGGCCTCCTCTTGAGCACCAAGTTGCCCTGAGCCATTAGCTGGACTCATGTTGCCTCGGGCTTAGTCTTTTACATCCTCTGTCGGTATCATGATGATTTTTTTTTGCCTTAGTTCCTTCTTCACCAAAGAGACAACCCTTATAGCTATCTTATCTTCTTCCTCCATCAATATGAACCTTTTTGCCTATTCCAAAACTGTTTCATAATCTGTAACCTCCCGAATCTTATGGTAAGACCGAGTCTCCCATCCTTTAAGGCTCATTTAAAGCTCTCTAATGCCTTTGGGGTTCGTACTCCCCAACCTCCAATACCAAACTATGGTATTTGTAGATGAAATTCTGTAGGGACTCGTCATCACACTATTTTTTTCATCCTAAGTGACCTGACAGTCTTCCTATGTGCGTAAGCTTATCTAAAATAGCGCACGAGTGAATGTCTTAGCTGTGAAAAGCTGTTACTACTCCCTGGAGTCAAATTTCTGAACCACAAGCTTGCCGATCCTCTTAGGGTTAGAAGGAATACCTTGCAAACCATTTCCTTGACCAAGCCATGGATTTCCATCAATAAAATAAAATTTTCAATGTGGAAGCCATGGAGAACCTCATCGGAAACCCAAGTGTATTACCTCCTCGGTGAAAGGGGACGTTACCTTTATATCATGGTCGTCCTGAACACTTTCTCGCGTGCTCTTCTTTAACTCCCTTATCTCTTTTCGAAACTAGTCCCTCATTTGGCTTTCTGTGTTCTCATACCCTCAGTCGAGGGCTTTCCTTACTCGCTTCTTCGGGCATGATATCTCCTACTGCTAGAAGCTCTACGCCCCCGCTCTGGATACTGTCCTAATTCACTTTCCCTAAAATATGGACTGTTATTGGACGATTATGGGGTTCGTCGGTCATCTTGTTCCTCTAATTTCTCTTCTAAAGGTATGGTACCAACTACAACCACTTACCTCACTTTATGAGCATTTCTTCTCCCAATTTCTTGATTCTCCTCTGCACCGACTACCCTCTTCCCAAGAACAATCTCCTCACTCATTCTACCTTTTTATCCTTACTGTCCTGTTTTCTTCTCAAAGTTCTCCATCTTTTCCAATACAGATTTCATGATGGCTTAGGCCATTTCTCTTTCTTTCGTGAATTTTTCATTTCTAACTGTAGGTTTTCTTCCAACTTTTCCATCCATTCCACTGTTGAGGTATTCAAAGCTCTATGATTTTTGTCTTCTGCCATCATCTTAGTGTGTTTTTTGCTTTTTCTACTGCTCCCCACAGACAACGCTAATTGTTGACGACTGTTTTTCATTCCAAGGGCAATTTGGTGAATCTATCAAATGGTCGGATGCCGACCTACTTTTTCTCTCTATCACTAGTTTTTAAGTTGTCAATTTTTTTACAAGTTGTGTGATGCAAAAATTTCTAACTTGGTAACCAACAACTAAATCTGAATATTTATCTCCTTTATATAGACTCTCAAATCTACTATTCCACCAACTCATGATATCAGCTGATGTCACTCTATCATCATTATTCCATGCTTCTTTTCCTCAACTACGCAGCGAACATCTATACTAACACATGGCTCAACCACCCATTTTTAGCTCATTACAACCTTTTGGCCACAGCTACATATTTTTTTGATGTGATATCCTGCGGTTCAACCATTCTGGTATTGTTCTGTCTAGAAGGGTCTCTTTCCAAGGAGAATCATTGACCAACTTCTATTAAATCAGCCTTCTAGAAGCCCAAACTTCCATGTAGGGCATACATTAGGTGGCTTCAATATTGGTCCTTGGGTCAGCATGCCGAGGTGAATAATGTCGGGTCAGACTCTCTCCGACTTCTTCAACGAGGGCGGGTCGGTATCTTATGACCACCTCGAGTCGGGATTCTACTAATAACCCAATGCTGCCAAATCTAGCACTTCTTCAAGTTAGGTCGAGTCGGTATCTCAACTTCCTTCATCATCAGCAGGCTCTGCTCTCGGGAGAACTCCTTTGTAAAGTAGGGTCGTGACCCGTGTCTGACTTGAATCTCTCTAAGCTTTTAGACCTTCATCACCTTTTTCTAGTCAAGTAAAAAATCATTCTACCACTCCTCGATATTTATTTTGTTTCGGAGTAAAAAACTTATCAACGCACATGTAACATGATGAAGGTTTAACGAATGGTAATGGAAAAAAAACTACTTGAAACAAATTGGAAACAATAAATGCTCAGAGATATTGCCATAAATTTTTGATGATGACCTATTTTTCATCATTTCTCTAGTAGAGATGATAATTAAGTCATATATTTTAATAATAATAATAATAATAATATTGTCACAATCGACTCATCCACAGCTGATAATTTTTAATCAATTAATGAGTTTAATTCCTTATTTATTCTTGTAGCCTTTGAAACCTTACATGCATAATACTATAACAACAACAACAATAATAAAATTGGTGTAATGGACTCATCCACTTCTTATCTTTATTAATGAGTCTAATTTCTTAGTTATTCTCCTAGCCCATTGTTGAAACTTTGAAGGTATGATTAGTGATAATTCTTAGTGGCTTAATTATGTGATTAATATGGAATGAGAAAATATTGTTTTAGTAAAATTATTGAGTAAAGGGATTCTAATAATTGAATGAACTTTGATTGATCTTAGGTTGGATAACAGGTTTTCAATATCCAAATAATGATTTTTAGATATTTTGGTTGGTTTTAGATTTCTGATATTTAATGGTTTTCGACATTGATATCTATATGTAATTATTATTATTATTATTATTATTATTATTATTAGATATCGAATATTGAATGTTGATTTCGATTTAGGTTCTTATTAAATATTTTATATTCGTTCATTTTCATCCATACTCCGGAGGGTTCACAAATATTAAGAAAACGACATCTAGACAATGGGACAAATGAGTCTTACATATCATGATTGCAGCTTTTGGCAAAGGGTCTGGAATATTACTCTTCAACTGATTGCAGCTTTTGACAAAGAGTCTGGAATATTGCTCTTCCTGCCAAGATTAAAATCTTTATATAGAGATACATATTAGGGTTGTTGCCAATAGCCTCGAATTTGGTTAAAAAGAAAATTCTCTTGAGGGACACTTGTCAGAGGTGTGGCAAAGTTGGGGAGACGATCACACGAGCAATTTTTCTTTGTAAGATGTCTAAAGAGTGTTGGCGAAAATCCAAATTTCTCAACTTGATAAGGACTGTTAAAAATAGCACAGTCAGCCTACTGCTCGCCAGGTACTGCGAAATTCTTTCTGAGGCAGAACTAAGAGAGGTGGCAGCTCTGATATGGGCAATTTAGGGAGCCAGAAATCAATTGATATTCTATAAGATAGCTTTCCCTGCTCAACATATAATGAGTCGTGCTGAGAGTATATGTGAGGCAGCCGAGATTACCAAGCTTCAAGAAGAACTAACAACTATGGACAATCAAACTCAGTGGAATGATAGTTGGTCACCTTCCCCTGTGAATTGGTTTAAGGTGAGTGTTGACGTCGGGATCAATAGTTCAAGAAATACCATTGATATGGGAGCGGTGTTTAGAAATAACAGGGATGAGATTATTGGAGTGGCTATAGATCAAGCGCAATATACAGAGGACGCTGAGTTAGCAGAAGCTTAAGCTATCAAGATGGGGATTCATTTTACCGAGCAACATGATTTTAAGCCGCTAATCATTAAATCGAATACTAAAAATATGGTGGATTTGATTAAAGGTACTATCACTAGTTTCAAATAAATTTCTTGGATCATCATGGAAATTCATGATACGATGAAAAATATGAATTATTTTAGGATTACTTTCAAACCTCAAACTTGTAATGTTGAGGCGCATGCTTTGGCAAAAGTTGCCAGTAATTACCCTGTTTTGGGTTTTTGGAGAGATAATATCCCTATATTATTACTGTTGGAGTTTCTAAGTCCCAATGATCGAATATAAAGCAAGAAATACATGTGCGAATACAACGAGGGAGTTGCGGAATACTCACATCGATCGGTTGAGCGACGCGGCATCGAACAAAACTTGTTTTTCTGCCCAATGGAAGTCACAGCAGTCCACTAATTTGAGTCTCCAAGATTCGGCCATAGAAGTGGTTTCATGAAGCTCCAAGCTTCCGAATGGTATTCCAAGCGCACGGATGGGTTTCCCTATCACCTACAGACGACTCCGGAGTGTGCTAGCACCATGATTTTGCAACAAAATCAGTTGTTTTCTTCCCCTTGCTCACGGCAGTGAGCTGAAACAAAAGCTCAAAACAGCCCACTTTGGGCGTGAATGGTGAGAAGAAAAAGGAAGAGAGGAGAGATGAGAGAGAGAGAGAGAAATATGTGAAGTAATTTTGGTAATTGATTTCTAAAATCATATACCAAATTTGGCTTTCAAAAATCAAACAATCAAAGCCAACCACCACCATCACCTATCAGTATTCACATCAAGTCACATCCATTAAGTTGTCAAGTTACATCACTCAAAGTGACAAGTGATTTGACGCTTGAAGTGACTAGCGATATGACGCTTGATGCGACTAATGATTTGACGCTTGATTTGACTTGCGTGCCGCACTCGAATTCGAAATGCGAATGCGCTCGCAAGTAATCTCGGGCTCGGGTTCGCTAATTTCAAATTAACGAATTTTCCATTGCATCGTAATTAAATCTAATTTAATTAAATAATCATGCCAAGCATAATTACTATTCACGTCACTAACGAATTAATTCTAAATTAATTTGTTCGCCCGAATTAAAATCTAATTTTAATTCCGCGTCGAAATCTAATATTGTTTAATATATCGAATATATTAATTTATCGATTAATTCCAAATTAATCGTTATCTCTCTTAAAATAGGATAAAATATCTCCGTAATTAATCCCAGATTAATTTTCTCTCTCTACTAAGTATCCCAGATTAATTAAAGTGCGAGTCATACGTCATCAGTGAATCTTCGGGAAGCGACTAATGAGATCCCCGTGTTGTTGTTTCTAAAACATGTCCCAAGATCATATAAGCATGAAATAAGAATGAATATGAAGAAGAGTGGCGGAAACACACTTACATCGATCGGTTTGTGGATCCGTTGAGCAACAAAAATCTCCTTTGTGCAGTCCAAGTTTCGGTCAAGGTAGAAGGTGGAGCTCCAAGCTTTGTTTGGTCCTTCCAAGCTCTTGAATGGGTTTCCTTTATCACCTTTTATATGATCCCTTAAAGGTGCTAGCCTTATATGTGATTTAATGTTCCAAACATACACACTTTCTTCAAGAATTTTGTAGAAAAATGAATAAATGGAGAGCCTAGAAAACTTTCACAGTTTCGGTCATTGAGAGGAGAGAAGAAGAAATTTTTTTTGACTTAATAAATCTTATATATTTGTTTCAAAAAAATAATAAAATGATTTACCAAAGTTGGTAATTCAAAAAGTCAAATGTCTATCACCAATCTTTCACTTTGGAGTGTATCTCACACTCAACAACTCACCTAAACCCATCACCAAAAAGGTAATGCATTGACAAGTGATGTGATGGTTGATGTGACATGTGGGCACCACTCGATTCCGAATACGAGTGGGCCCGCAAACACTTCCGGGCTCGGGTTCGATAATTCTGAATTAAGAAATTCCGTCGTGACGTTATTTAAATCGAATTTAATTAATAATTATGCCTATGAAAATTACTATTCACGTCGCTAACGAATTAATTCTAAATTAACTCGTTTGCCCGAATTAAAATCTAATTTTAATTTCGCGTCGAAATCTATTCCGAATAATATATCGAATATATTATTTTAATGATTAATTCCAAATTAATCTTTCTCTCTCTTCAAATAGTACTTTATCCAAGATAAAGTCCCTCCGCATTAATCCCAGATTAATTAAGTTCGAATCATACATCATCGGTGAATCTTCAGGAAGCGACCCAGAGATCTCTGGATATGTTGGCAGTAAATATGGTCGTCGGACTATCTGAACACGTACGTACCAAGTATTACGTTTTTTACCGATTTACGAGACAAGGTTGACTTCTAGCAAAGCGCCATGTCTAACCAATTCTCCAGAAATATTCTTACTGGAATATACGATCTTTATCAGGCGTAGTATACCGTAGTATTGCGTATTGCGATCCAGTATCAGATGTCACGTGCAAGGCCTGGGGCTGGAATAATGTCTGCCCGTACGAAGCACATATCGGATATCAAGTAACTAGTCTCTTTGAATCGGATAATCATGACCTTGTCATATTATCCCGATGGTTACATTACATAGAGAGCCAGTTCTGAATCCCTGCGTGATCATCATCTCCATATGTCTGAAGTGATACTTCCGTCTTGACATCACATCCAATACACTACGATTCCCAATGAACCTAGCAGAAGCGTACACAGAACCTATTAAAGCCCTGGACGACCAAAACCAAAGTTTACCGATTGTCGTAAGTACTAGCGCTGCAAGTCTCAGGTTAAGACCAAATACACCTACCCTGAAGCGGACTCCCATAGACACATATACATACTACCAATGGAATTCCGCGGGTCTATCCAAAGCAAAGCTGTTTTCTGTACCATCGGTAAAACACACCCTCCTATCACACTTGCATAAGAATCCTATACTTAAACATATGAGAACTATGTCGTTATGCCCTCACAACGCGCACAAGTGTAAAACTAGTCTATTCCGCATTATCGATGTCCAATCTCGATAATAATATGACTAGGGATATTTAATGATTAAACCTTTATGGATTGATACTGTCTCATATCATCTCAATCCGGAACTAATCATATGGACTTTTACGATTTATTTATATCCAAGTAAATGAATCATAAATCGGTAAAAGGCAATTTCATTATTACATAGTTAATTTTGTACAAAAAGCACAATGTCTTTTACAAACAGTGACGCTATGGGTCATAACTGTCCAACAATCTCCCACTTGGCCTATAGCTAGTCACTCAAGCATCTAATACCTGAACTATGTACATGTCGCTCAAACTTTTGCTGAGGAATCGCTTTCGTCAGTGGATCTGCTATGTTGTCATCTGATGCGACCTTCTTGACCTTCACATCGCCACGATGTATGATCTCACGAATCAGATGAAAATGTCGAAGAACGTGCTTGGATCGTTGATGAGACCGCGGTTCCTTAGCCTGTGCTATAGCCCCGTTATTGTCACAATACAATGGAACGGGCTCAGCTGCTAACGGAACTACTCCTAATCCAATTAGGAATTTTCGGTTCCAAACTGCTTCATTTGCTGCTTCAGCTGTAGCGATGTACTCTGCTTCTGTTTTTGAATCGGCAACAGTCTCTTGCTTGGAAGATTTCCAGCTCACTGCTCCGTTATTCAAACAAAATATGTACCCGGATTGTGACTTACAATCGTCTTTGTCGGTTTGGAAACTTGCATCGGTATACCCAGTTACTTCAAGTTCTCCATCTCCATAGATTAAGAAAGCATCCTTAGTTCGTCTAAGATACTTAGGATATTCTTAACCGCCATCCAGTGACCTTCACCTGGATCGGCCTGATAGCGACTACACATGCTCAAAGCATAGGAGACATCAGGTCGTGTACATATCATGGCATACATGATCGATCCGACTGCTGAGGTGAACGGTGTCCAACTCATGTTGTCTCTCTCATCTTGAGTATTAGGACATATGTCCTTAGATAGATAGACGTCATGTGACATTGGCAACAGTCCTCTCTTGGACTGATCCATGTTGAATCTCTTCAACACTTTGTCAATATATGTGCTCTGGGAAAGTCCAAGCAGCTTTCTAGATCTATCCTGGTAGATCTTTATTCCCAGAATAAAAGATGCTTCTCCCAGATCTTTCATGGAGAATTTCAATGAAAGCCAAGCTTTCACCGACGTTAGCATGGGAATGTCATTGCCTATTAGCAATACATCGTCAACATAAAGGACAATAAAAGTCAGTTCTCTCCCACTAACCTTCTTGTATACACAAGGATCATCTTCGTTTTGAATGAAATCATATTCTTTTATAATCTCATCAAAACGTTGGTTCCATGAGCGCGATGCTTGCTTCAGTCCATAGATGGACCGATTTAACTTACAAACCTTGTTTGCAAGTCTAGGCACGATAAAACCGTCAGGCTGTTACATATAAACATCCTTCAAAAGGTTTCCGTTAAGGAAATCGGTTTTAACGTCCATCTGCCATATCTCGTAATTGAAATATGCAGCAATTGCAAGCATTATTCGAATGGATTTAATCATGGCAACGGGTGAGAAAGTTTCATCGTAATCGAAACCATGTCGTTGACGATACCCCTTCGCTACAAGCCTAGCTTTGTACGTTTGTACGTTGCCTTCCATGTCAATCTTCTTCTTGAAGACCCATTTGCATCCAATAGGCTTTACACCTTCTGGTGCATCAACCAGTGTCCAAACTTGGTTGGTGTACATGGAATCCATCTCGGACTTCATGGCTTCTTGCCATAAAGTGGAATCGATATCTTGTATTGTTTCCTCATACATAGCCGATTCGTTATCCTCGATGAGATTGATATCTACATGAGGTGAGATCAGGTAACCATACCTCTCAGGTTGTTTCCTGACTCTCTCCGACCTACGCGGTCCTTGTGTAATAGAAGATTATGGTACAGTCTCATCTCTGATGGACTGTTCTTGTTCCGTTGAGGATTCTATGCCAGGAACAGTATCACTACGATTTTCATCAAGTTCTATTTTCCTCCCACTTACCAATGCATTTAGGAATTCCTTCTCAAGGAAAACCGCATGTAGAGCAATAAATACTTTGTTCTCTTGTGGGTGATAGAAGTAATATCCTTTGGTTTCCTAGGATATCCTACGAAAAGGCATTTATCCGATTTGGGTTCAAGTTTGGTACCTTCCAAACGCTTGACGTATGCCCACATCCCCAAATCTTCAGGAACGAGAAACCCGGTTTCTTTCCTGTCCATATCTCATACGGAGTCTGTTGAACAGACTTTGACGGAACCTTATTCAAAATAAGAATTGCACTGTTTAATGCATATCCCTAAAAGGAAATAGGTAGCTCAGTGCGACTCATCATAGTCTTACCAATGTCCAACAAAGTACGGTTTACGTTCGGACACACCGTTTAATTGCGGTGTTCCAAGAGGAGTCCACTGTGAAAGAATACAATATTCTTTCAAGTAATCTAGAAACTCATTGCTTAAGTATTCACCACCACGGTCCGACCGTAATGTCTTAATACTCTTGCCTGTCTGTTTTTCAACTTCGTGTCGAAACTCTTTGAATTTCTCAAAAGTTTCAAACTTGTGTCTCATGAGATACACATAACCATAACGAGATGCATCATCTGTGAAGGTTACGAAGTATTCGTATCCACCTCTAGCCTGGCTAGACATGGGCCCACAAACATCACTATGAACAAGGGCTAACAGTTCGGTGGCGCGTTCACCTTTACTGCTAAAAGGTGATTTAGGCATTTTGCCTAATAAGCAAGATTCGCAGACGTCATATGAATTTGGATCAAATCCGTCCAAGTACCCACTCTTCGAAAGTGTGGATATCCGAGTCTTGTTTATATGTCCCAGGCGACAGTGCCACATGTAGGTTTCATCTTTGTTACTCATTTTGAGCCTTTTGTTTGTTATATTATATGTTGGAGATAAATTTATATTCAAAATATAAATACCATTATTTGCAACAGCAGTGCAAATTTCTACATCATTTTTATATAAATAACACCCAGTGTTTCTAAATACAAAAGTATACCCACATTGGGTTAACATAGATACAGAAATAATATTCCTAGTCAAACTAAGTACATAATAATAGTCATTAAGTTCAAGTACATGCCCCGAGGGTAGTTCCAAAACAAAAGTGCCCACGGCCAAAATAGCAACAGATGTCCCGGTTCCAACACGCAGATCAATCTCCCCTGAAGCCAGTCTCTTGCTAATCTGCAGACCCTGCACATCAGTACATATATGAGCACCACAACCAGAATCAAAAATCCAATTTTTAAAACTAGAAGTAGCCATGTTTATTTCAATAACAAACATACCTGAGGCTGGTGCCTTGCCCGCCTTTGTCTCATTCTAGAGTGCCTTGTACTCGCGGCAGTCACGCTTCCAGTGACCCCGCTTGCCGCACTGGAGGCAAACATCCTGAGATTTGTCCTTTGGCTTCCCAGAATCCTTTGATGATTTGGCCTTGCCCTTTCTTTTATGCTTCTTCTTCTTCACACCTCCAGTTGCCTTGGGCCCAGCCCTCGGTTTCTGAGATGTCGAAGCAAAGTGTGCCTCACGCTTGTTTCCTTTGAGAAGCTCATTCTCAGCTTCCTTGAGAGTAGATAATAACTATCCAAGAGTATCGTCAGTGTTCATCAAATTATAGTTTATGATGAACTGTCTCTAGGAATCGGGGAGAGATTGCAAGACCATGTCTATAGTAATCTCAGCCTCAAAGACTATCCCCATAGTAGCTAGCTCATCTATGTCAGCATTCATCTGTGCCACATGGGACTCAACAGACATGCCTTCTGACATGCGTGAACAGAAGAGCTTCCCAACTAACTCATATCTTTGCGACCTCTTGTTAGATCGATGAAGATCTTGCAACCTCGCCATCATGTTATAAGGATCCAAGTCCCTATTTTGTCGGCAGAAATGCTGAGTCATTGAAGCAAGCATAATAGACTGAGCAGTATCACAATCATCGCTGTGTGTCTTCCAAAGCTCCAGTTCAAGTGTCTGATCAGGTGTGGGTTTAGGCCCAAGAGGTGTATTTATGGTGTATAACAACCTCTCGGCTCCAAGGACTATCCTTAGATTCATCTCCCAATTTGCAAAGTTCATGCCCTTAAAGACATTCTCGCCCATGATAATGTCTCGGACATTTCCCTTTCCAGTCATCTTGACTACGATAGTCCAACTATCTAGTCAACGATATTTTGGGTACAGTCTCACTGTTACAAGAAAAATAACATTATATTAGTCCAACTAATAATATAATTTTGACGAAATTATTTGAAAGTGCATTAAGCTAAGTATCTGAATGAAATTACAAATTCAATACTAGCCTCCCACTATTTTTCGGCGAGCCTCTAACCCTCTGTCGAGTACTTGGGAAACCCAGTTTCCTAGAGGCTAGGATCCCGTTAAATAAACACAAACCTTGACTTTGGCCAACAAGCTGTATGATATTTAACTAGGTAGATCTCGAAGATCAATTGGATCTTATCCAATTCCTAGATCCGGTAGGTGGGCATCCAAGTCCGAAACATATATATAATACATATGCCAATGTATCCAATACATTTTCCTAACTTTTTCCTCTGAATCAACTAAGCCTTGGCTTTGGCACAACAAGCTTAATGATTCCAGTTAAGCGGGACCCATTGACATGGAAAGTTTCGTAATCAATGTCGATGGACAAGAAATGATCTTGACTTTGGCCAACAAATCACGACTTGGACAGGACACCGACATGGAACAAAACTCTCATGATTCAAACACATCCGCAATTGACAAAGGCCTTGACTTTGGCCAACAAACCAATGCCAATTTTGGATCTTGAGTAAGAATCACTCAACGGAAGGAAAAATCGCTTAATATTTTTTTGAGGGTTTTTCGCGTAAATTGGCAACCAATTTATTATCTTTGTTAAGGTCTCATCATACACCCTTAAGCATGCTTCTAAAACATAATAAGGCGCGTAAAGTAAATTAATAGTGATATGCGGATGGATATTTAAACAGATTGTTCCTAGAACAAATCGCTCCATTTCATCTCCCCAGCTAGAACTATTCTATTTCTACATAATTACATTATACAATAATAGAAACCTCATTGCAATGAGGGGAATTAGGTGAGAAGAGAATACAAAGAGATAATAAGAGACAAGGCTGGACACGATAATTTCCAAAATTACCCTTTCCCTTCTAATATCCATCCGATATACACTATTCATTCAACACATCCACATATATTCATTCAAGGCATGTTATACAACCAATCTAATCCAATTAATTAGTCTTTAATTATGTGACCATCCAATATTCAAACAACGGTTTGATTTTGCGCGAGTCCAACTCGTTTGAGAATAAGTACTTAAAGTAAGAATTTATGAATTATATCGAACTACTCGTTAAATCCAATTTAAGTCGTATTCAATACTAATCCTATTATTTAATTCCAAATTAATTATTGGCACTTTTAATGCGCTTTAATGACTTAGATTCCAAATCTAATCTTATCGGGTCTCAAAGCCCAACTAACATCTAATGTCCGTTTATTTAAAGTCCGATGGGCTTTCAATTGATTTCATTAGGCTTGGGCTTTGGTCAATGTGGGTCAAACCCAATTACCAAGCCCAATAAGGAATCACCGTCATTTGCTATAAAATCAATATCAAGCCCATAAGGCCCAATTAAACATAAAAGCCCATTTATTACAGTTGGACTTAATGGAATGATTTAGGCCCAATTTGGATCAAATCCAATTGGCCTAAACCAACTTGGCCCAACCAAGCCTATTATGCTCAAATATAATAATTTTAAGCTCAATTAAC
The DNA here is from genome assembly GCA_019454045.1 of Zanthoxylum bungeanum. Classification (NCBI taxonomy): domain Eukaryota; kingdom Viridiplantae; phylum Streptophyta; class Magnoliopsida; order Sapindales; family Rutaceae; genus Zanthoxylum; species Zanthoxylum bungeanum. The sequence continues at coordinate 18,716 of SKCR01018888.1, forward strand.
CAAATTTTAAAATTCCAAATTTTATAACTCAATTAATTAAAGTGTAAAGTCATGATTAATCTTTTAAATCAATATTTCCAAAACACTAATTTAATCCATTAATCATACTTTTATCACATGTCCAACATCATTTAATCAAAAATCAAGTCCCATTCATGCCTATATGCATTCGGCCAAGGTAAGGAAAAAATTCCGATTTCATTTTTCAATCCGATCGAATCACTAATCGTCATTCCATATCCGTTTCAAGTCATCCAATGAACTCACAAATAAAAAATACCAAGTCCTTTGCAAGGTAATAGATTCGGCCAAGCCTCTCATATGGGGAAAAATTCATCCAATAAGTTTTTCATAAAATTGATGATGTATAACACAATGTTACATACATTTAAGCATACTTAATCAATCAATTTCATCAAATCATGCTTCAATCAATTTTACCCAAATTTTACCCTAATATTTTTCATGCTCATTAAGCTCAATGATACCATTGTTGTTGTTTCTAAAACATGTCCTAAGATCATATAAGCATGAAATAAGAATGAATAATGAAGAAGAGTGGCGGAAACACACTTATATCGATCGGTTTGTGGATCCGTTGAGCAACAAAAATCTCCTTTGTGCAGTCCAAGTTTCGGTCAAGGTGGAAGGTGGAGCTCCAACCTTTGTTTTGTCCTTCCAAGCTCTTGAATGGGTTTCCCTTATCACCTTTTTATGATCCCTAAAGGTGCTAGCCTTATATGTGATTTAATGTTCCAAACATACACACTTTCTTCAAGAATTTTGTAAGAAAAATGAAGAAATTGAGAGCCTAGAAAACTTTCACAGTTTTGGTCATTGAGAGGAGAGAAGAAGATAAATTTTTTGACTTAATAAATCTTATATATTTGTTTCAAAAACAAATAATAAAATGATTTACCAAAGTTGGTAATTCAAAAAGTCAAATGTCTATCACCAAACTTTCACTTTGGAGTGTATCTCGCACTTTCAACAACTCACCTAAACCCATCACCAAAAAGGTAATGCATTGACAAGTGATGTGATGGTTGATGTGACATGTGGGCCCCACTCGATTCCGAATGCGAGTGGGCCCGCAAACACTCCCGGGCTCGGGTTTGATAATTCCGAGTTAACGAACTTCTGTCGCGACGTTATTTAAATCGAATTTAATTAAATAATTATGCCTAGCAAAATTAATATTCACGTCGCTAACGAATTATTTCTGAATTAACTCGTTTGCCCGAATTAAAATCAAATTTTAATTTCGCGTCGAAATCTAATTCCGAATAATATATCGAATATATTATTTTAATGATTAATTCCAAATTAATCTTTCTCTCTCTTCAAATAGTACTTTATCCAAGATAAAGTCTCTCCGCAATTAATCCTAGATTAATTAAGTTCGAATCATACGTCATCGGTGAATCTTCGGGAAGCGACCTAAGAGATCTCTGGATATGTTGGCAATAAATATGGTCGTCGGACTATCCAAACACGTACGTACCAAGTATTACGTTTTTACCGATTTACGAGACAAGGTTGGCTTCTAGCAAAGCGCCATGTCTACCCAATTCTCCAGAAATATTCTTACTGGAATATACGATCTTTATCAGGCGTAGTATACCGTAGTATTGCGTATTGCGATCCAGTATCAGATGTCACGTGTAAGGCCTGCAGCTGGAATAGTGTCTGCCCCGTACGAAGCACATTTCGGATATCAAGCAACTAGTCTCTTTGAATCGGATAATCATGACCTTGTCATAATATCCCGATGGTTGTAACATTATAGAGAGCCAGTTCTGAATCCCTGCGTGATCATCATCTTCATATGTCTGAAGTGATACTTCCATCATGACATCACATCCAATACACTACGATTCCCAATAAACCCAGCAGAGGCGTACACAGAACCTGTTAAAGCCATGGACGACCAAAACCAAAGTTTACCGATTGTCAAAAGTACTAGCGATGCAAGTCTCAGGTTAAGACCAAATACACCTACCCTGAAGCGGACTCCCATAGACACATATACATACCACCAATGGGATTCCACGGGGTCCATCCAGAGCGAAGCTATTTTCCGTTCCATCGGTAAAACACAACCTCCTATCACACTTGCATAAGTATCTTATACTTAAACATATGAGAATTATGCCATTATGCCCTCACAATGCGCACAAGTGCAATACTAGTCTATTCCGCATTATCGATGTCCAATCTCGATAATACTATGACTAGGGATATTTAATGATTAAACCTTTATGGATTGATACTGTCTCATATCATCTCAATCCGGAACTAATCATAAATCGGTAAAAGGTAATTTCATTATTACATAGTTAATTTTGTATAAAAGGCACAATGTCTTTTACAAACAATGACGCTATGGGTCATAACTGTCCAACACCCCGGATATGTTGGCAGTAAATTCGATCGTCGGACTATCGGAACACGTAAGTACCAAGTATTACATTTTACCGATTTATAAGACAAGGTTGGCTTCTAGGAAAGCGCCATGCCTACCCAATTCTCCAGAAATATCCTTACAGGAATAAAGGATCTGTATCAGGCGTAGTGTACGTAGTATTGCGTATATCGATCCTGTATCGGATGATCACATGCAAGGCCTGGGGCTGGTACAGTGTCTGCCCCGTATGAAGCATTTATCGAATGATGAGCAACTAGTCTCTTTATTATAGGATAATCATGACCAAGTCATATTATCCCGATGGTTGTAACCTTTTTAGAGAACCAGTTCTGTATCCCTGCGCGATCATCATCTCCATATGACTGGAGTGACACTTTCGTCTTGACATCACACCCAATATACTACGATTCTCAATATACCCAACAGAGGCGTACACAGAACCTGTTAAAGCCCTGGACGACCAAAACCAAAGCATATTGATTGTCGCAAGTATTAGCGGTGCAAGTCTCAGGTTAAGACCAAATACACCTACCCTGATTTCGGACTTCCATAGACACATAGTTATACTACCAATGTAATTCCGATGGGGTCTATCCAGAGCGAAGCTGTTTGCCGTACCATCGGTAAACACAACCTCCTATTACACTTGAATGAGTATCTTATACCCAATACATGAGAACTATGTTGTTGTGCCCTCACAAACGCGCACAAGTGTAATACTAGTCTTTTACGAATTTATCGATGTCCAATCTCGATAATACTCTGACTAGGGATATTTAATGATTTTTCCTTCGTGGACTGATACTGTCTCATATCATTCTCAATCCAGGAACAAATCATAAGGACCTCCTATCATTTATACATCTAGGTAATCTAATCACAAATGATAAGTGCGCAATCTCCTTTGTCAAATAGTTAATTTGTACAACAACATCATAATCTGTACAAATAGTGACGCTATGGGTCATAACTGTCCAACAATCTCCCACTTGGCCTATAGCCAGTCACTCGAGTGTTTGACACCCGAACTATGTACGGTTGGCTCAAATTGCTGAGGAAAGGCTTTCGTCAGCGGATTTGCATAATCATCATCTTATGCGATTTATATGATCATCACATCGCTATGATGTATGATCCGAACGAATCAGATAAATTGTCAAAGTATATATCTGGGTCGTTGATGAGACCATTAATTCTTTAGCATGTGCTGACGCCTAGCTCAGCTGCTAACAGAACTATATCCAATCTAATTAGATTTATTATTGACCCATATTGCTTCTTTTGCTGCCTCAACTGCAGCAATAACCCACATTTGTTGTTTATTTGTTAACAGTATCTTGTTAGGAAGATTTCCAGCTCACTGTACCATTATTCAAACTGTATAGTACCGTTTGCGACTTATAGTCGTCTTTATCGGTTAGGAAACTTGCAGTAGTGATCCCAGTCACTTCAAGTTCTCTCATTCTCCATAGTTTAAGACAGCATCCTTAGTTCTCTAAGATACTAACGGATGTTCTTAATCTCAATACAGTTACTATCACTTGGATTGGCCAGTTTGTCACTTCATATGCTCAAAGCGTATGAGACACCAGGTCACGTACATTTTTCAATGTACGAGTTCTCGGAGAATGTCAGCAACTTTAAATTTATCCCAGTAGATCTTTATTCCTAGAATAAAGGTTGTTTCTCCCAAGAATTCCATGGAGAAATTTCATGAAAGCCAAGCTTTCACCGATTATTTTATGGGAATATCATTTCCAAGAAATGATGTATTATCATTATTTATAGGACATCCACTGTCAGTGCGCTCCCACTAACCTCCTAATATACACAAGAATCATTTTCGTTTTGAATTAAATCATAAACCATTATGATTACATCAAAATGGTAATTCCAAGAACTCAATGCTTGCTTCAATCCAAACATGAATCGAATAACCTGCAAACCTTATTTTCTAGTTTTAGTACGACAAAACCGACAGGATGTTTTAAACACCCTCCAAAAGGTTTCCTTTTCAGGAAAGTGATTTTCCTGTTCAGCTGACATATTTCATAAATGAAACATGCAGCATCAGCAAGCATTATCCAAATGGATTTACCATGGCAACAGGTAAAAGGTTTCGTTGTAATCAACACAATGTTGATAACGATACATTTCCGCTACAAGCCTAGCTTAGTACGTTGGTATGTTGCCATCCATGTATGTCTTCCTTGAAGACTTATAAAGTACCAATAGGCACAATGCCTTGCGGTACATCAACTAGTATCCAAACTTGGTTGATTTACATGGAATCCATTTCGGACTTATGGCACTTTGCCATAATAGGGCGTAGTCAGTTGGTATACCTCAAAAGATTGACATCTTTACGAGGTGAGATCAGAAACCCATGCCCCAGGTTGTTTTCTGACTCTCTCCGATCTACACGGTTTTTGTGTATTCGAAGATTATTGGTACAGTTTCATCCTTGATGAACTATTTGTGTTCCATTAAAGACTTGGTGCCTTGAATAGTATTACTCCGATTTTCATCGAGTTTTACTATCCTCCCACTTACCACTGCATACTGGTATTCCTCTTAGGAAAATCACATAGCGAGCAACAATCTAATTGTTCTCTTGTGAGTTGTATAAGTACTATACTTTGGTATCCCTCGGATAACCTATAATTGGCACTTATCCAATATGGGTTTTAGTTTGGTATCATCCAAACATTTACCTAGCATTCCCAAATCTAGAGAAGCGAGAAACCGGTTTCTTTCCCGTTCATATCTAATATGAAGTCTGTCAAACAGATTATTATGGAAACTTATTCAAAATAAGTTCTGCACTATTTATGCTTATCCTTTGAAGGAAATGGTAGCTCAGAGCGACTCATGATTAACCTTATCATGTCCAACAAATTCGATTACTCAGTTCGGACACACCGTCAAATTGACGTGTTCCGGGAGGAGTCCTCATTGAAAGAAAACTATACTCTTTCAAGTATACTAGAAACCTATTACTTAAGTATTTTCATTACGGTCTTACCGTGACGGTTTAATACTTTAACTGATCTGTTTATCTATTTCATGTCGAAACTTTAAAAGTTTTTGATTCGTGTTTCATAAGAGACACTTAACCATAACGCGATGCCACATCCGTAAGGCCACGAAATATTCATATCCACATTTAGCCTAGCTAGACATGGGCCCACTTGCTTCACTATGAACTAGGGCTAACAGATCGGTGGCATTTACTCTTTTACCAAGTAAATAGTATTTTAAGCACTTTGCCCAATAAACTAGATTCATAGACTTTATTTGATTGGAATTAAAACAGTCCGAGTACCCACTCTTCAAAAGTGTGGATATACGAGTCTTGTTTCATTATGTCCCAGACAACAATGCCATTGTAAGTTTCATCTGATCAAATCAGTTTGAGCTATTTGTTTGTCATGCGATATGTTCGAGATTTATTTATATTCAAAATATAAATACTGTTTCACATCTAATGTGTTTATCCCTTATATAATAAAACACTTTAGAGTTTTAGAATATAAAGGAACATCCGCAACGGATTGACACTGACATAGAGATAGTGTTTCTAATCAAACTAGTTACATTATAACAGTTTCCAAATTTAGGTACATACCCGAAGGGTAGTTCCTAAACTTAGGCATCTACGGTTAAAACAGCGACTGTCATCTCGTTTCTAATTCACAGATTAATCTCAATTGAAGTCAGTATCCTGCTCACAGCAGATGCTGCACACCAGTACATAATTTATATACCACACTAAGTATTTAAAATCCAACTTCAATACTAGTAGTGAACATAATTTTGACAAACATATTTGAAGTTAGAGCCTTGCCCCATCTTCTATTCCTTCATGTCTGCTTTGTCCAAATGGTAGTCACGCTTCCGCAATTTCGTTTGCCACAATTTAGGCAGACATTTTGGGATATGTCATTTATCTTCCCAGAAGATTATAATGATTTTGCCTTTGCCTATTTCAACACTCTAGAAGCCTTTGGCCTAGCCTCGGCCTTCTAGAATATCGAAGTAAGATGCACCTTGCGCTACTTGCCTAATTGCAAAGTTTGAGTTTATCTCCTTGAGAATAGTCATTAACTCTCCAAGAATTATTTATTGCAATTTAGTACTTCTAAAATCTAAGTATAGATTTATGAAGATCCTTCAATTTCAATAGCATACTTTAAGGATCTAATCCTCAGTTCTGAATAAGAAATTAAGGAAACTACTGCGACAAGCTTAATGGATTAAGCACTAAAGTTATCATCACATAAATCTTCCAAAGATTATGCCCCACTATTTGCTTAATATCTGGCTTAGGCCTAATATGTTATTTATCAAATAAAGTAACTTATTAGTTTCCAGGACCATCCTGAAATTATTCCCAATTTGAAAATTAAACCATTTAAATACATTTTCCCTAGGATTATGTTTTAAATGTCAATCTTTCAATTTTATCTTGATTCTAATAGTCCAACTATTTAATCAACGATTTAGGTACTATTAAGTATAATGATTATTATAGTCCAACTATACTAATCAACTATACTTCAATTGGTTAAATTCAATTATATTGATTACTATAATCCAATTATAAAATCAACTATTTATTGAATTAGTTTGAATACAGTCCAACTATTTTATTAAAACAACGATTTAAATATTAGTCCAACTAACATTTAATTTATTTGACGAATGATATTTGTTTGAGCGCGTATGGCAAGTAACTAAACGAATATTGAAAATTTAATGCTTGCCTCCCACTATTTTTTGACGAGCCTCTAACCCTCTGTCGAGTACTCGGGAAACCGTGTTTCCTAGTGGGCTAGGATCCCGTTAAATATCACACAATCTTGACTTTGGCCAACAAATTGTATGATAATTAACTAGGTAAATCTATAAGATCAATTGGATCCAATCCAATTCCTAGATCCGGTAGGGGGACATCCAAGTTCGAAACATATATCTTATATATGCCAATATATCCAATATATTACCTAACCTTTTTCCTCTAAATCAACTAAGCCTTGGCTTTGGCACAACAAACTTAGTGATCCCAGTTAAGCGTGACTCATTGACCATGGAAAGCTTCGTAATCAATGTCGATGGACAAGAAGTGGTCTTGACTTTGGCCAACAAACCAATGCCAATCTCGAATCTTGAGTAAGAATCACTCAATGGAAGGAAAAACGCTTAATATTTGTGAGGTTTTTCGCTTGCAAATTGGCAACCAATTTATTATCTTTGTTAAGGTCTCATCATCATACACCCTTAAACATGCATTCTAAACACATAATAAAGCGCGTATAATAAAATAATAATGATATGCGGATGGATACTTTACACATTGATCCTAGATCAAATCTCTCATTTTCTCTCTCCCGCTAACACTTGCATTGCTTCTACCCATTACACTACACTTCTAAAGAAACCTCATTTTCATTGAGGGGAATAGGTGATAAGAGAATATAAAGAATAAGGAGGTAATAAGGCTGGACTCGCAGGTCTAATTAATAAATTAAATTTATTACAATAATTTCTAAAATTGTCCCACCCATCTAATATCCATATGATATACATTATTCATGCATCGCAACCATGTATTCACACAAGCATGTTATCAATCAATCTAATCAAATTAATTAATCTGATAATTAATGACCATCCAATTTTCAAACAATGATTTGATTTTGTGCGAGTCAAACTCGTTTTGCGAATAAGTACCCAAAGTACGAATTCTCGAATTAAATTAAACTACATAATTAAATCAAATTCAATTTGTATTTAATACAAATTCACTATTTAATTCCAAATTAAATACTACACTTTATTAATAAACCTTTACGACTTAAATTCTAAATTTAATCGCTATGGGTCTCAAAGCTCGATTAACGTCTAACGTTAATTTAATTAAAGTCCAATGGGCTTTCAATTAATTTCTTAAGGCATGGGCTTTTGGTCAACATAGGTCAAACCCAAAGACCAAAGACCAAAATCCATTAAAGGAATCACCCTTATATGCCTTTGAAACCAATTTAGGCCCATTAGGCCCAATTAACGTTAAAGGTCCATTAGTCGCATTTGGGCTTAACGGAAGTGGTTTTGGGCCCAATTGGATCCAACCAATTTAGCCTAAACCCAAATTAGTACAACCAAGCTCAATAAGACCATTTACAACTTTAAAAGTCCAATTTCCAAAATTAGGCCCAATATAATTAAATTCTAAATTCCAAATTCCCAATTTAATTACCAAAGTGTATAACATGATTAATCACATAAATCAACATTTCTAAAACATCGATCAGCCTAATTAATCATGTTCATCATCATTATCACATGTCCAACACATTGATAAAAAAATCAAACCCAATTCATGCTATATATGTCTCGGCTAAGGAGGGGATTTTATGTCTGATTCAAATTCAATCCGATCAAATCCAAATCAACATTAAATCTGCATTCCCGATTGATTTCCAACACATCCAATGATCAAAAATAAAAAAATCCAAGACATTAAAATAGGGCACCATTCTCGGCAAGCTAAGAATATTGGGGAAATTTATTCCAAACATAATTTCTTGAAATTGATCAAATCAAACTTCAATTAAACATGTATTAAGCATACTCAAACATCCAATTTAATCAAATCATACTCAAATACATTTTACCCAAATTTTAAGTCCTAATTCATTTTCATGATTTTCAATCGCTCTGATACCATTGTTAGAGTTTCTAAGTCCAGAGGATTGAATATAAAGCAAGAAATACATGTGCGAATACAACGAGGGAGTTGGGGAATACTCACATCGATCGGTTGAGCGACGCGGCATCGAACAAAACTTATTTTTCTGCCCATTGGAAGTCACTGCAGTCCACTAATTTGAGTCTCCAAGATTCGACCATGGAAGTGGTTTCATGAAGCTCCAAGCTTCCGAATGGTACTCCAAGCACACGGGTGGGTTTCCCTATCACCTACGGACGACTCCAGAGTGTGCTAGCACCATGATTTTGCAACAAAATCACTTGTTTTCTTCCCTTTGCTCATGGCAGTGAGCTGAAACAGAAGCTCAAAATAGCCCACTTTGGGCGTGAATGGTGAGAAGAAAAAGGAAGAGAGGAGAGGTGAGAGAGAGAGAAAAATATGTGAAGTAATTTTGGTAATTGATTTCTAAAATCATATACCAAATTTAGCTTTCAAAAAAACAATCAAAGCCAACCACCACCATCATCTATCACTATTCACATCAAGTCACATCCATCAAGTTGTCAAGTCACATCACTCAAAGTGACAAGTGATTTGACGCTTGAAGTGACTAGCGATTTGACGTTTGATGCGACTAATGATTTGACACTTGATTTGGCTAGTGTGCCGCACTCGAATTCGAAATGCGAATGCGAATGCGATCGCAAATAATCTCGGGCTCGGGTTCGCTAATTCCAAATTAACGAATTTTCCGTTGCGTCATAATTAAATCTAATTTAATTAAATAATCATGCCAAGCATAATTACTATTCACGTCGCTAACGAATTAATTCTAAATTAATTGTTCGCCTGAATTAAAATCTAATTTTAATTCCGCGTCGAAATCTAATTTTGTTTATTATATCGAATATATTAATTTACCGATTAATTCATAATTAATCATTATCTCTCTTTAAATGATATTTTATCCTAGATAAAATGTCTCCATAATTAATCACAGATTAATTTTCTCTATCTACTAAATAATCACATATTAATTAAAGTGCGAGTCATACGTCATCAGTGAAACTTCGGGAAGCGACCCATGAGATCCCCGGATATGTTGGCAGTAAATTCGGCCGTCGGACTATCCGAACACGTAAGTACCAAGTACTACGTTTTACCGATTTACAAGACAAGGTTGGCTTCTAGCAAAGCGCCATACCTATCCAATTCTCCAGAAATATCCTTACAGGAATAAAGGATCTGTATCAGGCGTAGTATATGTAGTATTGCGTATATCGATCCAGTATCGGATGATCACATGCAAGGCCTGAGACTGGTACAGTGTCTGTCCCGTACGAAGCATATATCGGATGACGAGCAACTAGTCTCTTTATTTTCGGATAATCATGACCAAGTCATATTATCCCGACGGTTGCAACGTTTTTAGAGAACCAGTTATGTATCCCTACGCGATCATCATCTCCATATGACTGGAGTGACACTACCTTCTTGACATCACACCCAATACACTACGATTCTCAATTTACCTAGCAGAGGCGTACACAGAACCTGTTAAAGCCCTGAACGACCAAAACCAAAGCATATTGATTGTCGCAAGTATTAGCGATGCAAGTCTCAGGTTAAGACAAAATACACCTACCCTGATTTCGGACTTCCATAGACACATAGTCATACTACCAATGGAATTCCGAGGGGACCTATCCAGAGCGAAGCTGTTTGCCGTACCATCGGTAAACACAGCCTCCTATTACACTTGCATGAGTATCTTATACCCACATACATGAGAACTATGTCGTTGTGCCCTCACAAACGCGCACAAGTGTAATACTAGTCTTTTACGTATTTATCGATGTCCAATCTCGATAATACTCTGACTAGGGATATTTAATGATTTATCCTTCGTGGACTGATACTGTCTTATATCATTCTCAATCCAGGAATAAATTATAAGGACCTCCTATCATTTATACATCTAGGTGATCTAATCACAAATGATAAGAGCACAATCTCCTTTATCACATAGTTAATTTGTACAATAACACCATGATCTGTACAAATAGTTAGGCTATGGGTCATAACTGTCCAACAATTACATGTAATTTGGACATCAATCTTTAATATACAGTTCTCTTTTAAAAAAACAAATAACAATAACAATAACAAAAATGTCAAGCACATATGGATTTTAGGACAAAAGTCTTGAAACCGATATTCGACGAACATGGGGCTTTGTACGCTCAACAGCACAAGCCTGATTATATAGAGGAGGAACATTGGACATTATTATGCAAGCTTTGGTCGAGCGAGAAATAAGAGGTAATTTTTAAAATAATACGAAACTGATAATTCTCCCTTTTTTTTTACTTACTATCACGTAGATGCGGAGAATCGTAGTCACCTGCGTTTCAACGATGCTGGAGGCTCTAAGTCATTTTCCCAACACCGTGCCGAACATTCTGAGGTATATATCCTAAATTGTTTTTTAATATTTCATTAATTTTAATAATTATAAAAATTACTTCTTTTTTTTTACAGCAGAGCACAGGTGAGGTGCAGTCATTTCTGGAGTTTTTCCGAGTGACGTATTATAATGAGAGGAAAAAATGGATCAATGAAGAAGCCGAACACTACTACGTAAGTTTAAGTATTTAAAATAAATTTAATATATTTTTAAAATTATTTTTTTCTTTTCAAGTTCGAACATTAACTTCAATTTTTTTTAAACAGAACGAAATAGTGGAGGTCCAGCGACAAGCTGATGAGACAGGGTTTGACCCTCTACCAGATGAGCAGTTGTCACAATTGGTTTTCAAGAACCAGACAGCGTACAACGTCGGACTTGACACTTGTAAGAAGCTGACGTCATCTAGACGCACTGTTGTTTCTTCTCCTATTGACCCTAGCTTTCGAGAACAACTAGCCAACACCAATGAACAGTTAGCCAGCACCAAAGAAGAGTTGGACAATACCAAATAAGAGCTGGGCAATACCAAAGAAGAGCTGGACAATACCAAAGAAGTGCTGAAGAAGACCCAAGAGAAGCTACTGCAGGTCGAGGACGACCACCAGAGGAAGATGCGGGAGTTCGACCAGCAGATGAGGACTTTCAGGCAAATGCTCAATCGTCCCTCCATCACAGCAGCAATAATTTTTATTTTCATTTGTATAAACATTCACAACACATGTGATTGTTAATACATTATGTATTTATTTAATAAATTTTAATTAAGAATTTAATTTATTTTTAATTTATTAGAATAAAAATAATTGTACTATTATTCGTTAAATTTTTTTTTAATTTCGCATAACCTTTAGCATCGAATTATTCGACGCTAAAAGTAATAAAATAATATTTATATTTTAATATTTTATTTAGTTTAACGTCGAAAAATAGGTTATTTAGCGTCGAAAATATTCGTCGCAAAAATAGGTACTTTCACGTTGAAAGTTTTTGTCGATAAATACGTCTTTTGGCATCGAAACATTAAATTTTTCGTCGAATAAATTTGGACGAAAAAGGTTATACCTTCGCGTCGAAATTTAAAGTTTCAATGCTAATTGTCTTTCTTGTCCACGTTTTGGCGTCGAAAATTTTCGACACTAATAATCTATCGACGCTAAAGACCTTTTTCTGTGGTGTTGGTTTTAGATTTCTGATATTTCAATGTTTCGAATATTGATATCTATAATGTAATTTATTTTAGTTATTATTAGCTATCGAATATTGGATGTTGATTTAGGTTTAGGTTCCTCTAAAAAATTTTATATCCGTTCTACATCTAGACAAGGGGACCAATGAGTCTTACATATCGTGAAAGCATGCTATAAAACACAATCAAAAACGTCAAGCTCACATGGAATCTCATTCGCGTAATATAACTTCTTGGAAAAATGTACTGGATGGATTGTCATAATCCTTTATTTATAGAGAATCTGAAAGTACCTACAAGCAATAGCGACAAGAAATCTCTATACCCAAGAGGGGGGTGAATTGGGTTATCGCTATAAATGCGGAATTATAAAAATCTTTGCCGATTTTAAGCTCTTATTACCAAGTGGGAGTTTTAGCAATTTCTCTATTCCAATTAATAGCCTATATGCAAGTTTCTAATCAATATTATAAATGTAATCAAACTTGCAAATAAGTAAAAGTTAAGGGAAGAGAAATACGACACCACGATTTATAGTGGTTCGGCCAAACGTGCCTACGTCCACTCCCCCAAGCCTCGCTTGAAGATTTCCACTAAAATCCGAGTTTTGTCGTGGCTCACTCGTAAACCAAGAGTTTTCCGCAAGGTGCACTCCAAACCTTTTACAACTTTGAGTTTTGTTCGTAGGCGTACTCACAACCTTACAACTTTGAGTTTTGTTCGTAGGTGCACTCACAACCTTTACAACTTACCCAAACTATGGGATTTCACAAACCGCAAGTGTTTTTGATAAGAAATTGTAAAACACACTTGGGCACTCACACTATAATGAAGATTGTGTGAGATGCAAACCCAAGTGATCTAAGCTCACTAAATGTAATGAAGATGTGTGTGAGCTTGTATGAGTGTTTTAGAATATGAAGGTGTATGACACTCTTTGTTTGCCTTAGAGAATGTATATGAAGGTTTTCTAGATCTCTAACTTGAGGCAAAGGAGTTGGGGTTCTATTTATAACAAAATGCAAAGTTTTCCCCAACTTACAGCGAGACCGGCGAGCACACCGGCAGGGGACCGGTCATACCGGTCTAGGGCTCCAACGGTAACATAACGTTCAAAAAAACTAGCCGTTGGACCGCGAGCAAACCGGTGAGGATACCGGTGAGGAGACCGGCGAGGAGCTCCCTGGTTCCAGAGAGCATATTTTCTCAGCTAAAACCGGCATGGAGACCGGCGAGCAAACCGGCATGGGAGCTCCCTGGTTTCAGTATGTGCATGACCAGTCAAGACTGACGATACTTGGTATTTTGGCCATAACTTCCTCTAGAAAATTCCAAATCATGATTTGTAAATTTCTACATAAACTAGACACATAGATCTAGCTTCTGTAAAAAAATTCAGCTCCAAAAACATTAAGATGAATTTTATGGAATTTTCTAATGTGGACGTGTACGCAGAAAACGCACATCTGAACATGTTGTAACAAAAAAGGCTCTAGCAAAAGTTCTATGCATCGGAATTATGTTCCGTTTGAACCGTAGAAAACTAGAGACACATATCTATCTAACGGTATATTCATTTTAAGTTTAATTCAACCGTTTGCTAGTTTTTGGAAGATCATTTACCGATGCACTTGTGCATAGAAATTCATTTTTGTGCAAATAAAGTGCAAATGATTCTTTAAGCATTCTAATCCATTTTAAATGCAAGTGATGCAAAATGTATGATTCCTAAGAGCTTTAGATCACTTGAGTAAACTCACTTACAATAAAATTTAGCTCTTAATCATTATCTTCTTCGATTTGCCGCTAGTCTTCACATTCTCGCTCTTCACTCCTTATGCTTCGACACTTTTTGTATTGCTTCGTGTTTTGCACGTCGAAGTCGTCAATTGCGTTGACGTCATCAAAATCCAATTACGCGACCAATTCGCCAACAATCTCCCCCTTTTGATGATGGCACCCCTTAAAAACTTGTTGGTACTTGTTGAGCTTCTTTGAGTCCAAATTTGACCATTTTGCTCCCCCTCAACATAAGCTCCCCCTCAATGTGTGATTGTCTTCAAAATAGCTCTATAACAACTTGACAACACATTAGTACATTTACTCCCCCTTAAACCAGGGTGAGGGTTAAACAGGTTTTAATCTCATTTGTAATGATTTCTCCCCCTTTGACATTATCAAAAGTGGAGAAGTAAATTAAATCTAAATGAGATAACCAATTATATATGTGCTATAAAAGATACCAAATAAAAAATATGCACATTTTGGCATTTCCCCCTTTTTGCCATAAGAAAATCAAATTCATGCATAAAAGAAGCATTTTTCAAAAGATGAATTCCCATGAATACCATTTACAATCTAAGAGCATCTTAATCATGATTTCTCCCCCAAATTTGATACAAATTAAAAATAAATCAATAAATTCATTTGAATATCATATCACTTTAAATATTCTTTCAAAATGAGTCATTTTATATCATGATACCAATTAAGACCAATGACTTCAATGCATTTTAATGATTGTCTTCTTATGAATATCTTACCAATTACTAAACAATCAAAATCCATGTTTTCATGATTATTCAATTATGTTCTAATACATACTTTCATGAAGTTCATCTAAGACTATGCCAATTTACATGCATTTCATTTTCAACCAATTAGTTCATATGGCAAGGCATATTCAATCAAGTGATCACATATATTGTATTTGACTCAATAAATTTCATGTGATACCAATTGAAATAGAATAGGGGTTTAAATATATGATTAAGGCACTAAAGGATATCAAATGAACAATTGATACCAATGGAAGTTTGAATACTTGCCTAATCATTTCGTATGCTTCAAAACATTTATATCATTTGAAATATGCATACATACATAATTTAGAGGAAACGGTACCAATGTTTCCGTAAATACGGATTTTACCTTACCGTTGCGATTCCTCATTTCCTTGAGCCTTTGGGATCAATTTTGCAATTCTCTTTAAAAATCCATTCCCAAAGCTCCCCCTACAAATTTATCAATTACACTTTGGTACCCAAACTTTCTTGGGTCCATTGGGGTTATTTTGATTCCTTGAGGAATCCATGCATTCTTCATCACATTCTTGTTCATGCATTCAAAAATTTTATGTCCCTTTTTGTTACAAGCATGACATGTGACATTTTCATCATTTTCATTTTTTAGCATGAGAATAGGATGCCTTAACAAATAATTCTTCAAAAATTTTCTTTTAATATAAGGCCTATATCCTAATCCTTCTCTTTTAAATGCACATTTTTGGGATCCAATAAGCATATTAAAATTTTTATGTCCCAATGTGAATTTGCTAAGTATGTTTTGCAAATCTATATCTTAGTATTTAATAAGACGTTTTCATTCAATATAGATTCGCAATTGCATGTCTTAGAGCTAGATGGCATATTTGATATGACATTTTCCAAGTTCTAGCTTTTTAAATTTTAAACATGCATTTTCATCATTTAAGCATGCAATTTCTTTTTCATGTTTGGCCTTTAAGCATATAATCTCATTATCTAAAACATGAATTTTATCCATACTAGTTGCATGTTCAATTTTAAGTGTAGCATGTTTATTTTTTAACTAATTTCAATTTCTTTTTAAGCATATCACACAATTCTTTTAAGCCATTAAAAGCATCAAGTATTCAGAATTGTGTACCTCTTCTTCTTCGCTTTCTTCTTCAATTTCAAATCGGATGTCTTCATCCGTGATAGCCTAAATGCTATTGATTTGTCTTTGACTTCAACTTCTTCCTCCTCGGATGAGCTTGAATCGCTATCGCTCCCCAAGTTGAAGTTGCTTTCATTGCCTTTTTCTTTGATTTTCCTTTCATTTTCCTCAATGGGCAATCGGTAGCTATGTGGACCCGGTTTGTTGCATTCATAACACACAATTTTCTTGTTCTTCCGCGGCCATTTTTCTTCTTTCTTTTCGTTGCCTTTGATTTTCCCTTGAGTTTGCGGATTTGAGAAGCCCTTTACTTTATTAGTGATGCTTGCTAACTTCATCATCACTATCATCTTCTTCACTTGACTTGAGTCGACTCTTTTTCTTGCTTTTAAGGCCAAGGACTTTCTTGTTCTTTTCTCATCTTCCTCCTTTTTATCCATTTTGATCTCCATTTCATACTCAAGCAACTTTGCCGACCAAATCATCCATCTTCAAAGTGTTTATGTCGTTTGCTTCTTTAATGGAGGAGGTGTAGCTTCTAAACTCTTTCGGGAGAGATCTTAAAATTTTCTTCACTTGATCCGATGTCCCGATAACTTTTCCCAATGCTCCCAAATGATTGATGATGACCGTAAACCTAGAAATCATGTGATCAATTTCTTCCCCGGATTCCATCTTGAAATTGTCCAATTCGCACATGAACCGGTTGATCTTCGATTCCTTCACTTGACTTGTGCCCTCATTGACCTTTCCAAAGACTTCCATAAATCATTGCATTTCCACATCCGGAAGCTTGCTAACTTGATCCCGATCAATGGCACATAGGAGTTGGTTGAGTGCCTTAGCATTTTGTGAGGCTAGTTTCACATCCTCACTATCCCATTCTAAACTGGTTTTGGAATATCAACCCCGTTGCTATCCTTCTTTGTTGGCCCTTTTGCACCTCGTGTGATAACCAAATAGGATGGCGGATCATTGGCTAGGAGATATCAACATTCTTGACTTCCAATAGTTGTAGTCGGTTCCGGTGTAAAACGGAGGTCTAGTTGTTGAATATCCCTCGGCAAAATTTGACGGTTTGCTTGTAGAGGCCATGATCTATTCTCGGACGGTTTAAGTCTTGTAGAGAATACCTCGCTCTGATACCAACTGAAAGTACCTACAAGCAATAGCGACAAGAAATCTCTATACCCAAGAGGGGGGTGAATTGGGTTATCGCTATAAATGCGGAATTATAAAATCTTTGCTTGCCATTTTAAGCTCTTATTACCAAGTGGGAGTTTTAGGCAATTTTCTCTCTATTCCAATTAATAGCCTATATGCAAGTTTCTAATCAATATTATAAATGTAATCAAACTTGCAAATAAGTAAAAGTTAGGGAAAAGAAATACGACACCACGATTTATAGTGGTTCGGCCAAACGTGCCTACGTCCACTCCCCCAAGCCTCGCTTGAAGATTTCCACTAAAATCCGAGTTTTTTGTGCGTGGCTCACTCGTAACCAAGAGTTTTCCCAAAGGTGCACTCCAACCTTTTACAACTTTGAGTTTTGTTCGTAGGCGTACTCACAACCTTTACAACTTTGAGTTTTGTTCGTAGGTGCACTCACAACCTTTACAACTTACCCAAACTATGGGATTTCACAAACCGCAAGTGTTTTTGATAAAGAAATTGTAAAACACACTTGGGCACTCACAAATATAATGAAGATTGTGTGAGATGCAAACCCAAGTGATCTAAGCTCACTAAATGTAATGAAGATGTGTGTGAGCTTTGTATGAGTGTTTAAGAATATGAAGGTGTATGACACTCTTGTTTGCCTTAGAGAATGTATATGAAGGTTTTCTAGATCTCTAACTTGAGGCAAAGGAGTTGGGGTTCTATTTATAACAAAATGCAAAGTTTTCCCCAACTTACACAGCGAGACCGGCGAGCACAACCGGCGAGGGGACCGGCATACCGGTCTAGGGCTCCAACGGTAACATAACGTTCAAAAAAACTAGCCGTTGGACCGGCGAGCAAACCGGCGAGGATACCGGTGAGGAGACCGGCGAGGAGCTCCCTGGTTCCAGAGAGCATATTTTTCTCAGCTAAAACCGGCATGGAGACCGGCGAGCAAACCGGCATGGAGCTCCTGGCATGGCATGACCAGTCAAGACTGACGATACTTGGTATTTTGGCCATAACTTCCTCCGAAAATTCCACCTAAAAATTTCCAAATCATGATTTGTAAATTTCTACATAAACTAGACACATAGATCTAGCTTCTGTAAAAAATTCAGCTCCAAAAACATTAAGATGAATTTTATGGAATTTTTCTAATGTGACGTGTACGCAGAAAACGCACATCTGAACATGTTGTACAAAAAAGGCTCTAGCAAAAGTTCTATGCATCGGAATTATGTTCCGTTTGAACCGTAGAAAACTAGAGACACATATCTATCTAACGGTATAATCATTTGAAGTTTAATTCAACCGTTTGCTAGTTTTTTGAAGATCATTTACCGATGCACTTGTGCATAGAAATTCATTTTTGTGCAAATAAAGTGCAAATGATTCTTTAAGCATTCTAATCCATTTTAAATGCAAGTGATGCAAAATGTATGATTCCTAAGAGCTTTAGATCACTTGAGTAAACTCACTTACAATAAAATTTAGCTCTTAATCATTATCTTCGATTTGCCGCTAGTCTTCACATTCTCGCTCTTCACTCCTTATGCTTCGACACTTTTTGTATTGCTTCGTGTTTGCACGTCGAAGTCGTCAATTGCGTTGACGTCATCAAAATCCAATTACGCGACCAATTCGCCAACAGAATCTTCTCATATTTTTTACCAAGTAAATGAGAAGACTTGGGTAAACTCCTCGCCCCTTTTCCAAACTCATCAGTCACTTTGGTTGAAAATCTATGGTACATCTCTCCATGATGGCATCCCAAATGATGTGGATAGAATTGAACACTCTCCCACTGCTCTTGCATGGCTTGTCACATACTTGCCTGCTCTTCCAATTTGTTAAAGTCTTTGTTTACCATTGTCAAAGCCTGCCAACCAACGTACATGGAATGTGTTCCAGACGATGGATATCAAAGGATCCTTCTCTTTGAATAAGTTGCTTTACTTCTTCAATACGAGGTGGATAGAGTGGGAAACAGAATGATTCCAATTTCGATTCTTCAATCAAACCCTAAAGTTAATAAAACAAAAAGATTGTGAATTGTTAATCATGACATACAAGATTTACAATAAATTTCTCTGATCAAATAGAATATACCTCATAGACCATGTCTTTTATCACCATCACAATTGGCTCTATTGGATTGGCACAGTAATCGTCATTAAATAGAAGGGTAAGAATCATTCGACCTTTAGGTTTTCAACTCTTCTGACCGAAATCTCAGAAATGCTGAGAAGTCACTCTCAAATTGACACAAGTATGCTTTATGGACATCGGATTCACTCGCTAGCCATTTAGGTACCTGAAAAAGCATAAGAAGAAGGTGAGCCAAGATGATTGATAGATTCTTGACTTTATAATGGCTTACCTGAGAGAGCCAATGGAGAGCATTAGAAGAGTAAACCAAGTGAAGGAAATTAGGAGGAAATATCCTTCCGTAGAAAGATCCAGGCGATGCAGCTACAAAACATGAACCAGATTCATGTCCCTTTTCTGTCGTCAGTCTCTCATAGAAGCTTGGCAGAGATTTGAAAATGCTATTGAAATCATTTCCAGGAAGATCGTTGAGAAAAGCGTGCAATACAGGTGGCTTAAAATTCAAGCGATGACAGATATTGTGGAGGGAATCTATAGCTTCCCACATTGGCAACAATGAATTAGGCCCTGAAGAGCACCCCATATCTGCGAATCTTATCCAATCTGGGGAACCATTGCAATACAGATCAAACAAGCTTTGTTCTAGCAGAGGCTTTGCTTTAAAGATCGATGCTTTCTGTAAACAATGAGAAATTATAAATTGTATAAGCACGAGAAAGATCTAATAAAATGTTGATCATTGAACATTGTGAATGAAAAGAGAAAGAGAGATCAAAGAGATGACTTGTTGTCGTGAGTTGTTAGCATAGCTATTTTCTCCTTCTCCGCCATTCATGTGCAGAATTTGCTCTAACTCCATTGCTGGGCTTTGTGCTTCTCTTCAGGTCAACCTTGGCACTATGATGCAACAATGCCTTCGTCTACGTATTTACATATACTTGGAATATTAAATACATCAGATTCAAGAAACATTTCCTGCAAGCGCTGGCTGCAATATCAGTTGACTATTGTTTATTGACAGCTACAATTTGAACGAATCTTGGCTCAATTTCAAAACAATGGGGTATTGACTTTTCCCCCCCTCCTTTTTTTTTTTTTTTTTGGAATAAAGGAAAACCAACAAGAAAAACAGCGAAAAATATATTTGTATATATATTTTATTATGATGTTTTACATGGAAAAGGTGTAAATCACCCTTTAAGATTAAGTAATTATATAGTTGCAAAAGCTTTGCAACTGATATTGAGAGATATTATAACAGTTTCACTCTTAAATAGTTTCCGGTCAATGCTTACATTCTTGGTTAATAAGTAAACCAAGACTTGTACATTAGATTTGGATGGTTTATCTCAGTAAACCACGAGATGAAGACTCGTATAGACATGTAGGTATTCATAGTGGATTAACACTAAACGACTCTCCGAAGATTCTTAATTATGGTACAACAACGTCAATAAGAACTTTCTCGAGTCAAGTAGCATAGTGGTCCTTTGACTTGAGATACCATAGTGGATATACGAGTTATCATTCACACTTTAATAGCAGTCACGTCACTGACCTTTCTAAATCAGACCTCCATCTGTGCATTGGGTGTGAACTGATGCTCAAGATATCCGGTGATGTATGAGGATTCTTCAGTCATGTATATATGATTTAGGTATCCACTTTATGAGATTGTGATATGTTAAATTCATGGTTGTGGTCCACTGTGATAGCGAGTTTCAAGTGTTATTAAGAGATCATTGATCTATACATCAACGAGAAATACCTTAGGAGATTTGATGTTAATATCTATATATCCGGTAAAATCTGGATACCTATGACATAAGGATTATACTTATGCGAAGACCTCAACTGTATAGTTCAGCAAGAATATATGTGGTTGTCATCATTTACGAATATGTACATTATGGACACAAAATTGGATTATGTGAAGGATATGCTTGAACTTAGAGAGTCTCATATAATGAAATATACTCGTCGAGTATTAGACAACATATTATCAATAATATTGATTATTCATAGATTGTTTTAACGGTTTAAACGAAAATACACATGTCCAGGGGTATTTCACCAGTCAGCCATTTTATAATTAATGTGTATATGTATTTTATACATAATTTGATTAGATACATATTAATTATTAAAAAAAATAAGATTTAGACATTGTCATGCATATATGTAATTTTTTATTTAAAGCAAATAATATTTACATAAATTAATTAATTTTAATTGTTAAAATCAATTAATTTATTAATAATAAATGTTTATATGTTGTAATTCTTGTAACATATGATTTATTATTAATGGTTACACATGTCATGATATTATAAAGCTTAGTTTGTTTGATTTAATCAAATTAGTATGAAATGACCAAAATGCCCCTAGAGTCAAATTGCTAGGGTAGTATAAAATGAATTATGTTTTATGTTGCTCAATTATTCAAGCTTCCAAAGAACACAATAGAGAGAGGGTTGAGAGCAAAAAAATAAAGATTAGAGAAACTTTGAAGGATTGGAAAGATATGGTATTTTCCTTTAATTCTTTAATAATAAAAGTATTTTTTTTCCTATAATAATTTACATATAATGTAGATCTACTTTTTCCTTCCTTGAATTTGTATTGAGAAATTGGTTGTTGTGTAGTATTTCTTGTAAGAGTTTAGGGCACCTGGAGGTTTTAACTTGTTCCGCTTATGTCCGAATCGGGTGGTTTAGCAGCGGGATTTTCAACGTTTCTAAAATGTTTAGTATTTATTTAAGCTTGGTTAGTGTGATTTTGACTTAATTTGGTTATTTTATAACTAATTATCATTCTAGAATTATTATGCCACTCAATAATGACTTACAATTATTTTTGAATTATTTCATTATGGTAAGACTTGATTGGTATTGGAAAATTTAGATTAAAGCATGGATTTGAATTAATTTTCATTAATTGAAAATTTATGGTTTATGTCTAATTTTAAATTGGGGTTTTCATGTCTTAGATGTAAATCGGTGTCTATTTGATGTACAAATAATTTTCACGGTGTTTTGGAAACACCTAACTATGTATTTTGAAAAATTAGGACCAAAATGATCAAAATACAAAAGTTTACACTTTAGGCCAATTTTCGATATTTGGGGATTTGTTTTGAAAATCTGATTTTCAGTTTTTGAAGATTAAAATAATTTATTTTATTTTAATAATCCAATAAAAATTATTGAAATCGAAAAAATTTGATTTTTCTACCTTCCGCTGCACATCCCGATAAAGTCGTAAAATCACCAACAAAATTGGTACCCGAGCAAGCCTGATCCCTCATCCATGAAAAGATTCATGCTTGATATATGATATTTAATCTAAAATTATGTTTATGCAGTGCAGTATTCATTGGTTTGAACAAATAAAATTATTTGACAGCTTTGCGAAATCCCTAATTGATAAGGCTTGTATAGTAACGTGTGAGGGAACACTCGTTCCTAGGTTCGTATTGTCAATATGGATGCAGATAAATTTCTGTGATTCTATCATTATCATGATAAAGGTGATACGTTATAGTAGATGGAAATTTATTTGCACCAGTAGAACATATTTACTATAAGAGATAAATTCAAGTGAAAGTGAAAATCCTGAACATACCAAAGCTGTCAAGATTACATCAGTATCTTGAATTTATCATTGACAAGTAAAGTATTGTATACGCTTCAATCTGAACATGTCAAAGCTATCATAATAAGAAATGGTCAGGACCGAAACCCATGAGTCACATGTGTGATTGACAATGGGTTGTCTACCTAATGAATATAGGTAAGTGAGAACGTACCAAAGCAGTGAGCCGGAATATATTCATGGGATCCACTTCTCATTATGGAATTTGATTTAATTATTTAATTCTTTTTTTTCCTGTTTGGGGATTAAGGTATTACATTAAATAATGAGAAGGCATCTTTTAGATTAAAAAGTCATAATCTATTATATATTATTTTATATTGATGAAATTGATTTGTTTTTTCGCTTACCGTTATTTGGCTATCTATGTCATAGATTTACGCTGGTGGCTTTATCCAATAGTCCTTTTGCTAGTATATTGGATACGATTAAGCTAATAGGCCCTGATAATTTCACAGATTGGGAGCTGGATTTGAGGATGGTCCTAGATTCTGAAAAGCTTGGGTACGTGTTACAAATGTCGATGCCCGTTGCTATACTTCAGGAGTACACTTCCGATGAGGTTGAAACCTTCCAGAAATGGAAGAGTGATGATCTAAGTGTTAGGTCACATTTTCTCAGTTCGTTGACTTCGGAGCTAAAAGGGCAATAAATTGATATTTCAGATGCCTATAATATGATGACACCTTTACCAGAGTTATTAATGCATCAAAAGTAAGTCCTGGTTTACAGAGCATTTGTGGAATGGTTCCACTCCAGACTGGAAAATGGTCAACCAGTCAGCCCACATGTGCTTTATATGATTGATTTGATCGAGTATTTGAGGCGATGTGATTTCCTACTCAATGATACTCTTGGCCAGAACTTGATTCTTGGTTCACTTATGCGGTCATATCACCTCATTGTTTTAAATTTTTATAAGTAAAGGATTAGATACTCTTACAATGAGTTACATCAGATGCTTCAGACTGCAGAGGAGGATATAAAGAAATGAGTTTTGGCTCTTGTTGCACAACCCACTTCACTCTCTGTTTCTTCGTATTCCAAATGGAAAATGAAGAAGAAGAATAATGGAAAGAATGGTGGTTCTCATATTCCTCTATAGGGTAAGATAATGAAGCTCAAATCCAAGATAGTGCATAAGGCACTTGTTATCACTGTGGAAAACTCGGGCATTGGAAGAGAAATTACATGTATTACCTTGCACAGACTATGAGAGAGAGAGCCTCAACATCAGATATGTTTATTTTTCCTGTTATTGATATCTCGTTAGCTTGTGAAGTTATGTCTTCTAACTGGATTTTGGATTCTCCCTGACTTATTCACATCTGTAATTCATTACAGGGGCTGAAGGAAAATAAAAAGCCAAAACCTGGATAGATGCAGTTGTATTTTGAGAGTGGTGAATCTCTGGATGCGATTGCAGTGGGAGTATATGAGATTACCTTATGCAGTGGGAGAATTTTATTGCATGGCTGTTGTGGGAACACAGAACTTGACGACGCTGTCCTAGGCTCACGGCCTAGTTGGGAGTACGGAGTAGCCAACGGAGGACTAAACCGGAGAATAAGGGAGTCGCCACCCGGTGTGAA
Organism: Zanthoxylum bungeanum; assembly: GCA_019454045.1. Classification (NCBI taxonomy): domain Eukaryota; kingdom Viridiplantae; phylum Streptophyta; class Magnoliopsida; order Sapindales; family Rutaceae; genus Zanthoxylum; species Zanthoxylum bungeanum. Next base: position 43,730 of record SKCR01018888.1, read on the forward strand.
CCGGGACAAAGATTTAAGGCCGCACTCACCCCTCGCAAGGAAGACCTCAAACCATTGGGTTCGGAATGGTCTCTTACTTATGCCACTTGTAATGTAAAGATTTATACAATAATCCAACCAAGCCTATGACATATATTTCCAAGTGCACCACAATCCTAAGTTCACATGCTTAAAAGTAAAGTTTACATCTAACATGCATGAAATCAAGTCCTATTGCTGAGTTCACATGCTTAAAGGTAGGCTTTTGCAACAACAAGCACATAACGTCACAAGAATTCAATTATTCATGTAAACATAAACACAAATAGTCATGGTAATATTTGCATGTAATATAAAGGAAATCAAAATGACGACAAATAATGTTATAGGCGCACTATGTAAAGAAGCATATAAAATATGGTCAAAATAACCGCATGATAACAAAATCAATACAAACACATAACTTGAGAGATGAAGAAAGAAAGTATGCCAAAGATGAACAATCAAAGATGCAATTTTACATTAAAGAGGAACATGCCATAATGATGCCAAAGAATGCAACTAACATGAGTGAAAGAAAGGGATACCGAGAAGAAGAGAAATGCAAAGAAGGAGAGAAATGCAACATGCGTCTATATCCATATAATTACTACCAATTTTCCATTAAGCATGTTATATGTGATACAAGATTATGCAATGAGATGTTTATATAGATGAATGATATGGAAAAAAAACATGACCAACGTTGCGCAACAAAAAGGAATAAGGTGCATGGTTAAAATGACATTTTGCAAAAAAAACGATTAATCGCGTAATAACAGCGCGGCAAACATCGTGGCAAAGGTAGCCTTATGGAGTTTTCCCTCGAATGGAGGACCTTAAAACCACCCTAGTTAAGCCCATGCGCACATATCACATAATGAAGTGCGATAAATAAAGATGCATAAAAAGGATTTTGTAAAACAGCGATTAATCGCGTAGTAAACAGCGCGGCAGAACATCATGGCAAAGGTAGACTTATGACGTTTTTCCCTCGAATGGAGGACCTTAAAACCACCCTAGTTAAGCCCATGCGCACATATTACATAATAAGATGCAATAAATAAAGATGCATAAAAAGGATTTTGTAAAACAGCGATAAATCGCGTAATAAATAGCGCGGTAAAACATCATGGCAAAGGTAGCCTTATGGCGTTTTCCCTCGAATGGAGGACCTTAAAAACCACCCTAGTTAAGCCCATGTGCACATATTACATAATCAAGTGCAATAATAAAGATGTTATAAAAAGGATTTTGTAAAACAGCGATAAATCGCGTAATAAATAGCTCGGCAAAACATCATGGCAAGGTAGCCTTATGGCGTTTTCCCTCGAATGGAGGACCTTAAAACACCACCCTAGTTAAGCCCATGCGCACATATTACGTAATGCATAAAAATGAAACAAACAAATAAAAGATATCGGATATCGCATACCCGACTGAATACATCTCTCATCCAATCAAGTATACATCATCCGACGCGGCGAAACATCGTGGTAAAGGATTTTAACCCCTTTAAGGGGACCTTTCATCGCACTTACTAAGCTCATGCGCATCATCTCAATATGACATAAATAAATGATATGCGGAAATTAAAAGACAGAAAAATTAAAGGGCAAATAATTAAATGAACAAGATAACATAAAATCAATAAGTGCCGTTTGCTCAAGTGGTATGTGGAATTGTTGCCCAAGTACAGACCGCACTACCGTCCATTCGGATTCGGCTACGGAATTTACGTCTGGGTTTCCATCCTATATACCACAAGAGACGACACTTCCATTCATCCAAAATCCACAACAAACATCATATACACAACAAATGCCACAAATACAGAAAATATAATCAAAATAAATGACCAGAAATTAAATAGAAGTAAGTGTGGAAAATGCCCTCAGGTCTAACCTTTTTAGTTGTCCTCGGACTCGCGTTTCGCGGAGATCGGAAGGGATAAAAGCTCCTTATTCTTCCGGTTCACTAGTTTAGCGTTTTGGCTCGCTGTTCCACTATTTTTTTCGCTGTTTCGGCTTTGTTTTGCTGCTGTTTTTGACATGTTTTTTGCTCACTGTTTCAGGTCTTGTTCTTCTGTTTTAGTGGACTGTTATGCGTGTTTAGGGGGGTTATTGTGCATATTTTTTTTTGATTCTTTAAGGGTTGGATGTGCAGTATTTTACTCACTGGTTTAGGGTATTTTAGGGGCTGTTGGAAGGGCTAAAACTCGGCAAAGGGCTGCTGTATGTGCGCACACCTGCATGCGTTGTTCTGGTTGCTGTTTAGGCGTGAAAACAGCTGCTGTTTTTGACTATTTTCCACGTGATATGGCTGCTGTTTTGGATGTTATTTTGGTGGTGATTAGGGGCTGTGTTGGTGGTGGTAGGGTTGTCGCAATTCGGCAATGGAGGGGGATGGTGGATGTGGTGTTTTCACGGCAAAGGAGAATATATGAAGAGAAAAGCTTTGTCTTTGCTTCTAGTTCTTTGCCGTGAGGTTTGTATCTCCTAGGGTTTGTGGCTTGTAGTTCACGTGTGATATGGAGAGTGTCTTCATGTCTTGGGCGTGTATTAGAGAGAGTGGAGAGGTGGGGTGGCTAGGTTAGTGCATGTTTATATAGAAGAGAGCTAGGGTTTGCCCTTGTCTCACAAGAAAAGATCTAGTTTCCAAATTAGGTGTCCTAAGAATGGTATACACAAGATTGAGGGGGGACAAAATATTTTAATTAGGAAGTTTAATATTAGATTGGTGGATGTCTTGTTAGATTAGGAAGTCAATTATTTAAATTGGTAGATGTCTTATTAGATTAGGAAGTCAAATATTGATTGGCTTTAATTGGTTAGGATTGATTTTAATTAGGTATATCTTCTTTTTAGTTTTAGTATATATATATTCAAATTATTTAAATTAGGCATGATTTTAGTTTAAGTTTGGTAAATTTTTATTTTATGTTTGGTAAATGTTTTATTTAATTATTTAATTAATTTAATTATTATCTTATTTAGTTATGTTTTTTTAATAATATTTATTTAATTTGGGGTGTATTTTAAAGGTGATGGGCGTGTGGGCTTTGGTGGGTGGGAGTGGGCTTGGCTAGGTGCATGTTGATTTAGTTAAGTGTTTGGGCTAAGTTTGTGTGGGCTAGGTGGGTGTGTAGGCTAAGTTCATGTGGACTAGCTGTGTGTAGGCCGGGTTTAGGTGTCTTGGGCCGAGCATAAATTTTAAAACAGAAAACAAACGAGTTACTTGAAGCTAAACTAGTGAACTTAATCCGTCAATGAGTCAATTCTTGACTCTTCCCTTCCGATGTCCGTTTCCCGCGGTTTCCGTAACTTAAAAGGTAGTTGTCTCCAAATAAGACTCATCATCGGGTTTCACATGCAAAAAATGCAATGCCTACAGTCGCACCCACTTTGATGGGGCTTGTGCAGTGTGTGATAGTGACAGTCCTATCAAAGTCTATGCAATGCATTTTTACATACCTGGCTAGCTAGCTGCCTCGAGCTGAGCTGATGCTGCTCCAAACTGAATTTGATGATGTGCCGTTTCTGGTGTGCTAAACCCCATACCTAGGGCGTCGCAGTAGTCCACATACTCGACGGTAATCCACAGTAGTCCACAACTCTTTATAGTAGTCCATGATAGTCCGAAACTCTTCACAATAGTCCACGGTAGTCCACGGTAGTCCACATAATCCACTGAAATCCACAATAATCCACAACTCTTCACAATAGTCCACAGTAGTCAACAACTCTTCACAATAGTCCACGGTAGTCCACAACTCTTCACAATAGTCCACGGTAGTCCACATAATCCACGGTAATCCACAATAGTCCACAACTCTTCATAATAATCCACGGTAGTCCACGTCATCCACAATGGCCCACGGTAGTCCACATAATCCACGGTAATCCACAATAGTCCACAACTCTTCACAATAATCCACGGTAGTCCACGTCATCCACGGTAGTCCACATAATCCATGGTAATCCACAATAGTCCACAACTCTTCACAATAATCCACGGTAGTCCACGGTGGTCCACAACTCTTCACAATAATCCACGGTAGTCCACAACTCTTCACAATAATCCACGGTAGTCCACGTCATCCACAATAGTCCACGGTAGTCCACGATATTCCACAACTCTTCACGATAGTCCTCAGTAGTCCACATAATCCACAATAGTCCATGGTAGTCCACATGATCCACAATAATCCTCGGTAGTCCACGGTAGTCCACATAATCCATAATAGTCTACGGTAGTCCACAAAATCTATGGTAATCCACATAGTCTACCTGCCGTACCTGGCGTGCTGACCCCGTACCTAGGGCGTCACTGTGGTCTGAATGCCATACTTAGCGAACTGATACTGAACTAATATGGGCATCGCCCTCAAACTGATACTGAAGTGGGGCCTCGCCCCCAAGCTGATATAGGCCTCGCCCTCAAATAAATACTGAAGTGGGGCCTCGCCCCCAAGCTGATATGGGCCTCGCCCTCAAACTGATACTGAAGTGGGGCCTCGCCCCCTAGCTGACATGGGCCTCGCCCTCAAACTGATGATGATGTGGGGCCTCACCCCTAAGCTGATATAAAGAGGGGCTCACCCCCAAGCCGAAATGGGCCTCGCCCCCAAGCTGATACTGATATTTTGTTTCACACATTGTATTGCCTCTAACGAGATAATCTTGATAGTTAGACATATCTTTGTCCTCAACGAATGCTTCACGTCAGAACCAAAGAATCTTCGAAGTACTTGACATACTCAAGTCCAATCATCTGAATGGGTGATCCAAACTAGACTCCTAGTGCGTGTGTGCCAAGGCTCCTCCGCAGCTTAATCCTTAAGTGGGCTGGCTTAGTGACTTCGCTTCGGAGAGTCAGAACGATGGGTCTAACCAATCTGAATGTCTTGATCACGCTCGGCGATTACTTCATCATACTCAATATGATATGGTCTTCTGCCTTTTCTTTCGTCATCCTTTTTCATTTTTCTCATCTTTTCTTTTTCTCATTTTTTTTTTTTCGACACACCTACCCTTTAAGGTAGCATTTCTCCTCATGGTGGTCCTAATACTCACCCATGGGTAGCTTCACGCTTATCAGTTATAGGTGGTCTATTTTTCTTTTCTTTTCTTTTCGGGGATTTTCCTTGCTTCCAACCATATCATATCGTAGACTTAGTAAACCGAAGTGGACATCCAGGCAAACGGTCATTCATCGACCTGTAGTCTCTTCAACTAATCACCTCGCCAACGCACTCAGGCATCCACTGTTGAGACCCCATAATCAAGTGTCTGTGAGTCTAGCTGGGATCGATCCCTTCAGAGCACCGAATGAGAGTGCGTCTCGCACTTGTCGTTTCTAAGGCTTCTTGCTACAGCATACAATGTCATCGCCGGACATATGTCTAATCATCAAAGATTTCTCTCTCTCTTTTTTTTCTTTCTCTCCCATTTTTTCTCTCTATTTTTTTTTTCACTCCAAGGAATTCTTCCTTTCCACTGCTGATACTGTGGGCCTCCCCCCCTGGGGATCCATTCTCGAAACTCAAACTTTATACGGGCCTCAACCCTCATATTACCATCCGAATCTTAACACTGATGTGGGCCTCGGCCCTAGGATTACCCGGATCTGATTCTGTGCTTTAGCTGTTTCTGATTGGCTTGTCTTTGCCGCTTTCTCTTTTCTGTCTTCGACACCTGTGAATTCAAAACAAAACAAACACAAAAGAATGCAAAGTACGTTACGTGTATGCATGTATGAGTTTCCTATCCCATTGGGTTAGGTCTTCTGTCAATCCTTTTGATGACTGCTCGGTCTTTTCTTCCTTAGGCAAAGTACCACTTCAATCTATCTGCACTGATTGGTTTTGTGAACTCGTCTCCTTTTCCAAGCCTAACAGTCTCACTGTCTTCATCTCCCAATTTCTGAATAGCCAACTTATCTTTTCTGCTTGCTTCTTCTGTTCTGAGCGTTATAGTACCAAGATTGAATACACTAATGTTGCAAGTTTGAAAGGAATAGACTTAGGCAGATAAATGAAATGATCGCCTTTATTATTGTTGATAAAAAGTTCGAACATGTGAACAAAATCAATGTCTTTTAAAATGAAAGATAAAATATGAGAAACAGCAGTGCCTTCTTCCTCAGCCCATGGTTCTTCATCATCGTTATCCCTTATCCTATGTGAGAAGCTTTGTGGTTGAGGGTTTGGATGACAAAGGTTTTAGGCAAACCAATAGTTGATCATGGCGGTGGGACGGAGTGGTAATTTGGTAGAGGATTCCTGTGTGTGCTGGGTTGTTCTCTTTCTGGGTCAGGTATCTTGTGGGAGTCAATTAAGTCTTGGATCTCATGGCGGAGACGGGTACAGCTGTCGGTGTCATGACCGGGTTATTGGTGGAAATGGCAGTAGCGGTTCATATTGAGGCTTGGTGGAGGAGGATTTGGGAGTGGTCTAGGTTCCAAGGGTTTTAAGAGTCCTTCCCTGGTTAATTTCTCGAGTACTTTAGACAAGGGTCCAAAGTTAGAAAAGCGCCTATTCTTGATGGCGGCGACCTCGGCAGTAGTGGGCTTGGTCTCAGGAGGTCCTCCAAAATTCTTCTATTCTGTCCATAGAACTTCCGATTTTCTACTTCCTCTTCTTCAATATCCATAACTGTTTCCCTCAACTGTCGAAAGTCATTGATCATTGAGGTCATCCTCCTCAGTTTACCATAGATAGAGGGCTTGGTGCCCTTGATGATCATTTTGATCTGGTCCTTTTCTGAGGGCCGAGTCTGCATTTTCAGAAGCTGGCTCCTCCAGCGATCCACATAGTCTTTGAAGCTTTCCTCCGGCTTCTGCTTGGTATTTTCCAGGTCGCGGAGCGACAAGTCAATCTCCAGGTCCGTGACATACTGTTTTAGAAAGGCGTCCGCCAATTCCCTCCAATCTTCCTTAACTTTCCTCTCAAGGCCATGGTACCATACTACGGGCGCCCCTTCAAGCGACATTCCAAACATTTTCTGCACCTGACGCGCTTCGATAAGCCCACTGCACTCATAACTGCAACATACTGGCGGAGATGGACCCTCGGATCCCCATTCCCGCTAAACTTGGCCATATCCGGCATCTTGAACTGAGCAGGCAGCTGTTCCTCAAAAGTCATCGCTTCATAATCCAGTAAGTCTTCGTCCTTACCCTTCATTTTACGGTAACTGATTCTACCTGGTCTCGAAGCTTCTGTAACTCCACCTGGGACCTAACTGTCCTCCCAGCGGCATAATCAGCCATATCATCATCGAAAGCAGGGATGTCATCCCCCAACCGAATCGGAGGCTCCTCACGCCTCACATTTTCAGAATTCCCCCCAGCACGGGGTACAACCATATTTGCCATCGTAGCGGTCAAGGCTTGCACCTTTTCAGTGATCTTTGCAAAACCATTCTCTAACTGATCCATACGGGACATCTCGTTACCGGATTCACTATGCTTTCCACTGTTCTTTTAGTGAGTCTGGTTCCTTCCTAACCCAAACGGTATCTATGGTGTCTTTTTAAGACACAGAGGGTGTTAACAAGGTATATGTATGCATGATGTGCATAAGAAGTATATAACATATACTAAATCAAATAAAATTCTCAAACAAATCGGCCTATTATCATTTTAGAAGCTTTTGGGCAACTGTCATAAGAGTGAACCCGTCCCAGTTTAAATGGCCCAACGAGTTCATGTCTTATGGCAAAGAGCCCAACTAAATCCAAATGATAATATTCCGAACATAATCATAAAATGGCCCATTGTTATTTAGAAGCCTTTTGGCCCAATCGTCATAAGATATGTTCTTGTCCCAGTTTAAATGGCCCAACAAGCCCATATCTCATGACAAAAGACCCAGATGGATTCAAATAGCAATGTTCCCAAACATAAGCATACAAGGAAGATATTATAAACACAAAATAATAACTTCTACCGTGTGGCCCACCATCATTTCAGAAGCTTTGGGCCTAATTGTCATAAGATACGAACTGCCCCAGTTTAAATGGCCCAGCAAGTTCGCATTTTTGACAAAGAGTCCAATTCATCCAAATGATAATGGTCCTGAAGCACAAGGAAATATTTGTTATAGGCTATACAACCCGGTCTATACATGGGTTCGTGGGAGTATGGACAAAGGCTCTCATCGGTGAATGATGGCCCACAACTAGGTCTCCCCAATCAAGGGTTCGAGCAACCAAGTGAGCACACCCTTTTTTATACACTAAGGTACGTGCCAATGAGCTATGGTGTGTGACTGACTGTCAAATGGATTTCCCGTTGTAGATTCCTCAGAGGGAAGGTGGAGCGAGGCTCACTTAAATACCCAAGCCTCTAAGGCTCTTATCGCTTGGTGTCAGGAATAAACAACGAGTCCTCCAAATTAGTCCATCACAATAGGCTACGAGTAGATGGCTATCTAGGTGCCTTCACAGCTTTTCCTTCTAGAAAGGTAGTGAGTGAAGGAAGACACCAAACCATTACCTAGCCTCAAAATGCCTTTGATCATAACCCCCATCTCACACATTTGTAGACACGGTTAATTAAAGCATAAATCTATACATTACAAGGCATTATTTCGGGGCCGATTCTCTATCCCCAGTGGAGTCGCCAGACTGTGGGAACACAGAACTTGACGACGCTGTCCTAGGCTCGCGGCCTAGTTGGGAGTACGGAGTAGCCAACGGAGGACTAAACCGGAGAATAAGGGAGTCGCCACCCGGTGTGAACTGGGATAAAGATTTAAGGCCGCACTCACCCCTCGCAAGGGAAGACCTCAAACCATTGGGTTCGGAATGGTCCCTTACTTATGCCACTTGTAATGTAAGGATTTATACAATAATCCAACCAAGCCTATGACATATATTTCCAAGTGCACCACAATCCTAAGTTCACATGCTTAAAAGTAAAGTTTACATCTAACATGCATGAAATCAAGTCCTATTGCTGAGTTCACATGCTTAAAGGTAGGCTTTTGCAACAACAAGCACATAATGTCACAAGAATTCAATATTCATGTAAACATAAACACAAATAGTCATGGTAATATTTGCATGTAATATAAAGGAAATCAAAATGACGACAAATAATGTTATAGGCGCACTATGTAAAGAAGCATATAAAATATGGTCAAAATAACCGCATGATAAACAAAATCAATACAAACACATAACTTGAGAAGATGAAGAAAGAAAGTATACAAAAGATGAACAATCAAAGATGCAATTTTACATTAAAGAGGAACATGCCATAATGATGCCAAAGAATGCAACTAACATGAGTGTGAAAGAAAGGGATACCGAGAAGAGAGAAATGCAAAGAAGGAGAGAAATGCAACATGCGTCTATATCCATATAATTACTACCAATTTTCCATTAAGCATGTTATATGTGATACAAGATTATGCAATGAGATGTTATATAGATGAATGATATAGAAAAGAAAACATGACCAACGTTGCGCAACAAAAAGGAATAAGGTGCATGGTTAAAATGACATTTTGCAAAAAAAACGATTAAATCGCGTAATAACAGCGCGGCAAAACATCGTGGCAAAGGTAGCCTTATGGAGTTTTCCCTCGAATGGAGGACCTTAAAACCACCCTAGTTAAGCCCATGCGCACATATCACATAATGAAGTGCGATAAATAAATATGCATAAAAAGGATTTTGTAAAACAGCGATTAATCGCGTAGTAAAACAGCGCGGCAAAACATCATGGCAAAGGTAGCCTTATGGCGTTTTCCCTCGAATGGAGGACCTTAAAACCACCCTAGTTAAGCCCATGCGCACATATCACATAATAAGATGCAATAAATAAAGATGCATAAAAAGGATTTTGTAAAACAGCGATAAATCGCGTAATAAATAGCGCGGTAAAACATCATGGCAAAGGTATCCTTATGGCATTTTCCCTCGAATGGAGGACCTTAAAAACCACCCTAGTTAAGCCCATGCGCACATATTACATAATCAAGTGCAATAAATAAAGATGTATAAAAAGGATTTTGTAAAACAGCGATAAATCGCGTAATAAATAGCGCGGCAAAACATCATGGCAAAGGTAGCCTTATGGCGTTTTCCCTCGAATGGAGGACCTTAAAAACCACCCTAGTTAAGCCCATGCGCACATATTACATAATGCATAAAAAATGAAATAAACAAATAAAAGATATCAGATTCGTATACCTGACTGAATACATCTCTCATCCAATCAAGTATACATCATCCGGCGCGGCGAAGCATCATGGTAAAGGATTTTAACCCCTTTAAGGGGACCTTTCATCGCACTTACTAAGCTCATACGCATCATCTCCATATGACATAAATAAATGATATGCGGAAATTAAAAGACAGAAAAATTAAACGGCAAATAATTAAATGAACAAGATAACATAAAATCAATAAGTGCCGTTTGCACAAGTGGTACGTGGAATTGTTGCCCAAGTACAGACCGCACTACCGTCCATTCGGATTCGGCTACGGAATTTACGTCTGGGTTTCCATCATATATACCACAAGAGACGACACTTCCATTCATCCAAAATCCACAACAAACATCATATACACAACAAATGCCACAAATACAGAAAATATAATCAAAATAAATGACCAGAAATTAAATAGAAGTAAGTGTGGAAAATACCCTCAGGTCTAACCTTTTTAGTTGTCCTCGGACTCGCGTTTCGCGAGATCGGAAGGGATAAAAGCTCATTATTCTTCCGGTTCACTAGCTTAGCGTTTTGGCTCGCTGTTCCACTGTTTTTTTCGCTGTTTCGGCTTCGTTTTGCTGCTGGTTTTGACGTGTTTTCTGTTTTCTGCTCACTGTTTCAGGTCTTGTTTTTCTGTTTTAGTGGACTGTTATGCGTGTTTAGGGGGGTTATTGTGCAGATTTTTTTTTGATTCTTTAAGGGTTGGATGTGCAGTATTTTCACTGGTTTAGGGTATTTTAGGGGCTGTTGGAAGGGCTAAAACTTGGCAAAGGGCTGCTGTATGTGCGCACACTGCATGCGCTGTTGTTTTGGTTGCTTTTAGGCGTGAAAACAACTGCTGTTTTGACTGTTTTCCACGTGAATATGGCTGCTGTTTTGGATGTTATTTTGGTGGTGATTAGGGGCTGTGTTTGGTGTGGTAAGGGATGTTGCAATTCGGCAATGGAGGGGGGATGGTGGATGTGGTGTTCACGGCCAAAGGAGAATATATGAAGAGAAACTTGTCTTTGCTTCTAGTTCTTGGCCGTGAGGTTGGTATCTCCTAGGGTTGTGGCTTGTAGTTCACGTGTGATATGGAGAGTGTCTTCATGTCTTGGGCGTGTATTAGAGAGAGTGGAGAGGTGGGGTGGCTAGGTTAGTGCATGTTTATATAGAAGAGAGCTAGGGTTTGCCCTTGTCTCACAAGGAAAAGATCTAGTTTCCAAATTATGAGTCCTAGAATGGTATACACAAGATTAGGGGGGAAAAATATTTAAATTAGGAAGTTGTAATATTAGATGGTGGATGTCTTGTTAGATAGGAAGTCAAATATTTTTAATTGGTGGATGTCTTGTTAGATTAGGAAGTCAAATATTTTTAAATTGGTAGATGTCTTATTAGATTAGGAAGTCAAATATATGATTGGCTTTAATTGGTTATGATTGATTTTATTAGGTATATCTTCTTTTTAGTTTTAGTATATAATATATTCAAATTATTTAAATTAGGCATGATTTTAGTTTAAGTTTGGTAAATTTTTATTTTATGTTTGGTAAATGTTTTATTTAATTATTTAATTAATTTAATTATTATCTTATTTAGTTAATGTTTTAATTAATATTTATTTAATTGGGGTGTATTTTAAAGGTGATGGGCGTGTGGGCTTTGGTGGGTGGGAGTGGGCTTGGCTAGGTGCATGTTGATTTAGTTAAGTGTTTGGGCTAAGTTTGTGTGGGCTAGGTGGGTGTGTAGGCTAAGTTCATGTGGACTAGCTGTGTGTAGGGGCCGGGTTAGGTGTCTTGGGCCGAGCATAAATTTTAAAACAGAAAACAAACGAGTTACTTGAAGCTAAACTAGTGAACTTAATCCGTCAATGAGTCAATTCTTGACTCTTCCCTTCCGATGTCCGTTTCCCGCGGTTTCCGTAACTTAAAAGGTAGTTGTCTCCAAATAAGACTCTTCATCGGGTTTCACATGCAAAAAATGCAATGCCTACAGCTGTCATTTTGTGTCGGAACGTGTTGTAAATATTAATCACTTTTCGTATTATATTGAATATTATCGTGTAATATTAAGAATATTTCTTTTATATTTTATGATAGAAATAATATTTAAATCATAGTGTGTCCAAAGGAGCATGGTCATTATATTTTACATACTACAACGAGATAGTTTGAATATTGGGATTAATAAATGTCGTAGGTTTAATATAAATAATATTGAACTTTGGCATTTGAGGTTAAGTCATATTGGCTTAAGACGCTTAACTCAGTTTGTTGGGAATGGTTTGATTGAGAATCTTACCACTGAGCCTTATCTAACTTGTGAATCTTGTATTCAGGATAAAATGACCAAAGTCTCATTTTCGCAGTAGGACATCTGGTCACTAACTTGTTAGAACTCTTACTTTTTGATTTATGTGGTCCTATGGGTCAGATTGCTCACAGTGGCTATTTGTACTTTGTTACCTTTACTGATAATTTATTATAGTATAGTTATGTTTATTTGATGAAACAAAATCAGAAACAATTGAAAAGGTTAAATAATTCTGAAACGTTCAAAGAATTCTGAAATGGAGTAGAAAAATAGACTGGAAAATTCATTAAATGTCTTCGATTAGATCGAGGCGGTGAATACATGAGCAGCATGTTCATTGATTACTTGATAGAGAATGGGATTCTCGTTCAATATACTCTTCGGGGTACTCCATAGTACAATGGAGTATTGAAATGAGAAATTAGACTTTATCAGATATGATCTGTTCTATGTTGAGTTCTACAGACTTACTATATTACATATGGGGTTACGCTTTTCTTACTAATGCTCATCAGTTGAACATAGTTCTTTCTAAATCTATTCCTACAACTCCATATCAGATATGGATTTGTAGAAAACCAAACCTTAATTATATTAGGGTTTGAGGCTATTTTGTATACGATAGAGTGGCGCAGTAGGATAAGCTTTTACCTCGATGGTAAAAGTTTAAATTTTTCGGATATCATTCGAATTCGAAAGGATATATATTTTATGATCCTGAGCATCAAAAAGTTTTCGTAGCTCGCTTCTTCAAATTTCAAGATTTAGAATTTTTGGCTAAAGTGGTAATCATAAACAAGTTGAACTTGGAATCACATGAGAAGCGTAAGGTTCAAGGAGATGAAGGATCTTCTTCACACACACTTCTTAGGTTGAGTTGGGTATTGAGATCTCTTAATAGAATAGTCTAACCCTTACAGTTACAGAGAAGTGATGTTAGACATCGACTCCATAAAGTGGTAAAATGCCATGAAATCTGTGTTAGACTCTATGCATCAGAATCAAGTATATGACTTGGTTCCACTTCCCGAATGAATTGTTCATGTTGCTGGTAAATGGATTTTCAAGAGGAAGTAAGGGTTAAATGGAAATATTGAAGCCTTGAGGGCCTGGATGGTAGCCAAAGGTTACACATTGCGACCTAGCACCGACTATGATGAAACCTTTTCACCAGTTGCGATGTTAAAGTCTATTAAGATTTTATTGGTTATCATTGCCTACCAAGACTATGAGATTTAGTAAATAGATGTCAAAATGGCGTTCCTTAATGAATTTCTTGGTGAAGAAATCTATATGGAACATCCAGGGGATTTTGTATTTAACGAAAACTCGGGTATGATGTGTAAGCTTAAGAAGTCTATTTATGGACTTAAACAAGCTTTATAGAGTTGGAATCTTTGATTCGATGAGGTAATTAGATTGTTTGATTTCCTCAAGAATGGAGAAGAACCAAGTGTGTATAAAAAGGTCAGCGAGAGTATGGTGGTGTTTTTAGTACTTTATGTGGATGGCATCCTAATAATTGAGAATGACATCGGGATGATAAGGGCATGAAAGCTTACCTCTGTCAAAAATTTCTCCATGAAAGACTTGAGTGAAGAATTTTGTCACAGAATTGGGAGTTGTCCCAAGTATCGAGAATGCGATTTCGTTATACTGTGATAATACTAGAGCCATTGCGCAAGCAAAGGAACTGAGGGCGCATTAGAAGTCAAAGCATGTGGAACGCAAATACCACATCATTCGAGAGATTGTGTCGCGAGGGGATATTATCGTGTGCAAGGTACCGAGTGAAGATAATGTAGCAGACCCGCTGACGAAGGCCATACCTCCGAAGCTGTTTGATAAACACGTGGAGTCAATGGGTATTAGATACAATCGATATTGGCACTAGAGCAAGTAGGAGATTTTGTTGGGGTTGGTGCTCAGAGCGCCAATTCCCGGTTGTATTTCTTTTGAATATTTCTGTAAAACATTATTATTATGAATAATATATGCAGTTTCTATAATATAATATATCTTTTTATATGGTAAAGACATAATGACCTTAGAATGATTAGTCATGGTACTGTTGCAAAAGCGTTACAACTGACATTGAGTAGTATCATGACGTTGTCATTCTCAGACTGTTCCTGGTCAAGGTTTACACTACTTGGTCAGTATAGTAAACCCGTTGAGACCGGTACATGTCGTATACTGGAATATATGATTCCAATGGTTTCTCAATGAACCATTAGTCTTGGAGACTAGTATAGATGTGTGGGTGTTTATAGCGGATAAAAACTGAACGACTCACCGAAGATTCTTAATGGATGGTACACCAACGTCAATAAGAATCTTCAAGGAAAGGTAGAGAGAAAAGAAAAGAAAATCAAGGAAAAGCTTGAAAATAGTAAGTATTTCCAACCTTTCCATTAGAGAGTAATTTGTTCCTCTTGTTGTGGGCAACATCTTGTGATGTTCTTGAGTTTTTTCTATTCTTTATTCCTTGTGTTTTTGATGGATAAATTTTTGGTGAAAGTGTTGAGCATGTATAATGGAGGAAGCTTGTGACTAGTGTAGTTATAAGTATTCTTTTATGGTTTTGGAAACTTTGTTGCTAATCTAGAGTTTTTGACCCACTCTTAAATGACCTAGAATTTATCTTGAGTTGTTTCATTGTGTTGAGACTTTGGTTGGATGAAAGAAACATGATTGAAGTAATTGATTTAACCAATTTGGTCTAATT
This sequence comes from Zanthoxylum bungeanum, assembly GCA_019454045.1. NCBI lineage: Eukaryota > Viridiplantae > Streptophyta > Magnoliopsida > Sapindales > Rutaceae > Zanthoxylum > Zanthoxylum bungeanum. The sequence continues at coordinate 58,996 of SKCR01018888.1, forward strand.
TGTTCAATTTGAAGAATTTGAAAAATTAGGGTTTAAGACCTCATCCAAATTTGGGGCTTTTCAATTATGTTATGTATAAGGATGTGTATATGATGCATATAAAGTTTCATGTTGATTGGATTACATCTTGTTGTGTTTTGAAGCATGAAATCACAAAATGCACAAACCCCCCCCCCCCTTTTGTGAGGCTCACGGCCAATGAGTCAAATTTGGGGATTTTTGTTGCTCTTGGTGTTTTGATGTTTTGAACATGCTAAGTTCATCTTAGAAATGATTTAGAATCATCCAAAATTGATTTGAACAATTTCGGACTAAAATGAACAAAATACCAAGTGTAAGGGCAATTCGGTAAATTCACTTAAATTTGATTTATTGAATTTTATTTCATAATTTGATTATTGGATAATTAAATAAATATGTTTATTTAATTAATCCGAGAAAAAGTTTTGAAATCGGAAAATTTGATTTTCCACTGTTTCCGCTGTGTTACCGGATTTAGCCCCTAAAACCCTTACAGTATGGGGGAGCTGATCCAATCTTGGAAGGCTATACAGATTCAGATATGACAGAAGATCTTGATGGTAGGAAATCTACATCAGGTTTCATCTACATTTTTGCAGGGGGAGCTGTGTCATGGTAGTCAAGATTGCGGAGGTGTATTGCATTATCCACAACAGAAGCTGAGTATATTGTTATAGTTGAGGCAGGAAAAGAAATGTTGTGGTTAAAGCATTTTCTCCAAGAATTAGGGATCAAGCAGACAGAATACAATATATATTGTGACAGTCAGAGTGCTCTGGACTTGAGCAAAAACTCAATGTATCATTCCCGGATGAAGCACATCGATATTCGTTATCATTGGATACGTGAAGTGATGGATCAACAACTGTTGAGACTAGTGAAGATCCATACAGATGAGAATCCAGCCGACATGTTAACGAAAGTGGTTACTCGAGACAAGCTAGAGTTATGCAGAGACATAGCCGGGATAGCTGTCAGATGATGATTGTTTCAGATGCAGCTGGAGGGGGATAATTGTAATGAATCCAACATGCAGTACAACCAACCAATTTTCGATGCCAACAAGCAGAAGCTTCCATGCATTGACTCCAGCAACATGCATGCATTACATTTGGCCAAGTTGGCCAATGCATATTTAGTTGGCAAAAACGTGTGGCAGTGTAGCACAAGTTTTTGTCTTATAAACAGAAGCTTGAATTCATTTGTAAATCATCCTAAAGTGTTCAAAAAGATAGTGTAGTGAGATTTTTGTTTTGTAAGTTTCAACACTTGTATTATATTCTTGTAAGTAATAGAAGCTCTCGATTTTTCCTCAAAAACACTCTAGAGTGATCAGAGAATCACAACAAAATCGACGCAAAGACGCAACAAATTTGTCACTTTCTTGCCGAAAATTTTGTTTCCAAACACTGAAAATCATCTTGTAAGAAGAGAGAAATGAATCAATCGAAGAAGAAATAAAATGAACTATCAAACTAACATATATTTATAGACTTTTGTTTTCGTGTAAGATAAGTACATAAGGTTTCCCTATTGTGTAATGATTCCTAATGTTTCCTAAATCTTTAAAGCAACGGATATAACAGTTAGTGAATATAAGGGGAAAAGGGTCATTAGGGATATATTATGGTTGAATCAAATCTCTGAGAGGCTCCAAAATCCTTCAAGTTAGTTATGAGTAAACCTGCTTCCATTATGTAGATTTTTTTTTAAAAAAAATTAATTTATCCAATATTTTTTTTTTAAAATAATTTGTTGGTTTTATATTATGTGGACGAACATTGGAAAAGAAAATGAATTTGTTAACTAAAACTACATGAATTGTATCTGTTTGTTTAAATATGAAATGAAGTTGAAAGTTTTACTTGTTTAAAGCTACGAAGATTCTGAAGAATGAAATGAGGATAATTTTAAATACCCTACTTTTATAACATCTCATGATTAATAATTCAATTAAGTATTATACTTATTTTTAAATGAGTATAATTCAATTAAGCAGAAAATTATGTTTCCAAACACTGAAAATCATCTTCTAAGAAGAGAAAAAATGAATCGATCGAAGAAGAAATGAAATGAACTATCAAACTAACATATATTTATAGACTTTTGTTTCCGTGTAAGATAAGGACATAAGGTTTCCCTATACTGTAATGATTCATATGGTTTCCTAAATCTTTAAAGTAACAGATATAACAGTGAATATAAGGGCAAAAAAATCATTAGCGCGATATTATGGTCAAATCAAATCTCTGAGAGGCTCCAAAATCCTTCAAGTTAGTTGTTGATGGTGTTTTCAGGCACTATGATATTTAAAACAGCGCGACAAATGTAGAAGGGTAATTCCCTTCTTGGGTGAGATCACTAGCACCGACCCATAAAAAAGCCAGCAGAAAGGGCCCGAGCGTTTTACAACAAAAGACCGACCACAACATGAAAGTACCGAGCACTTGATGATCGGCAACCGAGCACTTGAATTCAAGATGACCGTGCACTTATCAGGTCGACAGAAGCACTCCCAGTATAAAAGACTATCATGACCGACCACATGAAGACCGAGAGCCTGGCAGGATATGCTCCAGAAGATAAGTTACCCTACTTTCATGGGAAAACTGAGGAGTCAGAGTCCTAGTAGGATAAAGGAAATCAAAGATAAATTTGATAAAGGTTTCCTTGAGGGAACATTAGATCGTTTCAACTAGGAAACCTCATACTAAGAGGAATCTGATTCCTTCACTATTATAAATAGAAGGTAGAGTATGAGTAAAGGATCAGAATAAAAAACTTGTAAGAAAGAAGAGAAGAATTACGAGTTTCAGCAATAAAAACATAGTCCTGTTGTGCCCGTGGACGTAGGTCGTACAAACATCCGCCGAACCACGTTAGATCTCCTTGCTTGATTGGTGCATTATCTACCTTCCGCTAAGTTTGCTTTTGGTCCCCCATAACCAAACAAATTCACTATTGAAGGAGGATTACCTCGGGAGTGATATTCCCATATTGCCTTGAGACCAAAATCCACCGTCAACAGTTGGCGCCGTCTGTGGGGAACTTTCAAAAAGCAACTCACGTAGTAAGACAATGGTAGAGGGTGGAAATCATCAATCTTCAGAGAGTCCGGCAACAGACTGGATGAAAAAGATGGAAGAAAACATGAAATCCATGATAGATCGGCTGGAGAGAATGGAAGGAACGAGCAACGAGAGACTCGAAGGCGGAACCAGTCGAAGAAGAGGTGAGAAAGCAGAAGGGAAAATGGTGGTAGATATCAGCGAGGATGATGGGCCCAGGAGGAGGGGCCCCTACGGGATAAAATCTGTGGTTGTAGAAAAAGATTCACAAACAGAGGACACTTGGGAAGAGAAGGAAATAGGACGAAGAGGACAATCACCTGATCCCTCCTATGATAGCCTCCACGACTCCCGAAGAGAAGGCAGGGAATATAGCGAGGATATGCGAGAAATTTCAAACCATGAGGAACGCCGCACCTGGGGCATAGGACGCACAGAGAGGCACAGGAGACGACATGGCGGCACGACCAGTGAGATAAAGTCTTGGTTAAAAAGGAGATGACCAAATGGGGGGTAGGCCTCAAGGCTGACGCAAGTGATGACTGGGACGGTGAGGAAGAATCTCCATCACGGAAAAAAGAAGGTCGGCAAAATTCCCAAAGCGATTCAACATGCCGACCATGGCACCCTACAAAGGCCACTCTGACCCGAAATCGCACATCGAAAGCTTTGTCTTGTTGATGGAAGTCCAGGAGTAGTAGGAGATGCCATCTGCAAAGTGTTCCCCCTAACTTTAGGTGGACCCGCCATCCTATGGTACAGAAGCCTGGCCCCGGGGAGCATCGGAGGCTTCACACAACTTAAGAAGTCGTTCATTCGACATTTTAAAGGGGCCTGCGTTCCCAAAAAGACGATGGAGAATTGAGACTTATGAAGCAAGGAGATGACGAGCCCCTGAAAATTTTTATTGAAAGATACCACAACATGGTACTGGAAGTCGGGGGATATGAGTCACTAGAAGCCCTAGAAAGCTTAAAGGGAGCCCTAAAGGTCAGGAGGTTATGGACTCATCTGAGAATCCAGGACACACCGGATTATGCCACCGCCCTAGAGGTAGCCCGGAAGTTCGTCTTGGTAGAAAGCGAAGAAACAATCTCCCGAAGGGGGACGGCCATTCGGGAAAAAACAGCAAGAACAGAGGCCCCCCGATGACCGGACAGGGAATTCAAAAGATTCAATCTGAAACCCAAAGAATTCAAACTGATACCTCGAAGAGATCAGGAAAGAGGGGTCGCGACCCAAGTGAATCATGTAGTCCGAGAAGAAACATATGTTCCCATGAGCAAGCCACCAGGGCAAATCATCATGGAGATACAGGAAAAATGCCTCTTGATAGAACCCGACCTCAGGAGGTTCCCCCCAGATAAAAGGAACCATAAGTCTTACTGCATACATCATAACCTGAGGGGGCACACAACGGACGAATGCAACGATCTGCGAGAACAGATGGATGACCTAGCCCGAAATGAGTATTTAAATAGTTATATCGACCATGAAACCATGGCGGCCAGACAGAGGGCACGAAACCGACAGGTGAACATCATCGCCGGGGGAAGTACACTGGCCGGGGACTCTAACCGGTCAAGAAAAACTAGAGCCGAGCTCAAGGGGCAGAGGTGCTAGGAACAGAAAGACCCCCGACACTACAATGGGGTCGGTCGGTGCCCATAATGTTCACCGACGAGGATGCACGAGGGGTGAGTTTTCCCCATGATGATGCGCTGATAATCAAAGCTACAATCAGCGACACTGAGGTGGATAGAATCCTGGTAGACCCCGGAAGCGCGGTAGACATAATATCCAAAGAAGCCTTAGAGAGCCTGGGAGTAGAATATGTAACCCTAACTAATGACGGCACCCCCTTATATGGTTTTGGAGGCTCAACGGTCATCCCGCTGGGAAGAATACAACTGGCAACAACCATCGGAACTCACCCAGAACCCGGACAGTCATGGTAAACTTCACCGTGGTGGACTACCTGAGCAGTTACCAAGTCATTGTCGGCCGGCCTTTTATGATGAAAACAAAGGCAGCGATGTCCTGTTACTACTTGAAACTGAAATTTCCTACCCGAGAAGGGATCGGAATCATATGCGGAAGTCAAAAAATAGCCCATAGTTGTTTCGCCACTCTCTCACGAGAAACCCTCTGCATCGAAGGAAGCACCAGGAAGAGGCAAAGGGAGGAAGACGAGGAAAATCCAAGGAAGGACCCGGGTCCTCGCCCGGATAAAGTTGCCCGGCTAGAAGCAGCCGAAGAATTAGAAGAAGTCAACCTGTTCGGACCGAATAAAAGCATAAAGATAGGGGGAACTTGGACGAAATCCTAAAAAAAGACCTGCTGGAACGCCTACGGGAGTACCCCGACATCTTCGCATGGGGACACAATGACATGCCCGGGATTGATCCAAAGTTCATCAGTCACCGTTTGGCAGTAAACCCGACACACAAACCAGTTAAGCAGAAAAGAAGAATCTTTAACCAAGAACGGTGCAAAGCAGTGGCGTCCGAAGTGGAAAAATTGTTAAAAGCAGGCTTCATCAGAGAAGTCAAGTACCCTGAATGGGTTTCAAACGTGGTATTGGTAAAGAAAGCAAACGGGAAGTGGAAGATGTGCGTAGACTTCACCGACCTCAACAAGGCATGCCCGAAGGACAGCTTCCCACTGCCAAATGTAGATCAGCTGGTAGATACAACAGCCTGCAAGGGACTGCTGAGCTTTATGGACGCCTTCTCAGGATACAACCAGGTCAAGATGCACCCTGCTGACGAGGAGAAAACAACTTTTGTCACCGATCAGGGGCTTTACTGTTATAAAGTAATGCCCTTCGGATTAAAAAATGCAGGAGCCACCTTTCAAAGACTGGTCAACAAGATTTTCAAACCACTCATCGGCACAACAATGCTGGTGTATGTTGACGACATGATAACAATGTCTGAGGCGCCAGGGTGCCACATGACCGACCTGAAGAAAACCTTTGAGTTATTGAGGAAATACCATTTAAAACTCAACCTAGAAAAATGCGCCTTCGGGGTGGCCTCCGGAAAGTTTTTAGGCTACATGGTGAGCTCTAGGGGCATAGAAGCAAATCCACAAAAGATACAAGTCGTACTGGACTTGAAATCTCCCAGGACGGTGAAAGAAGTTCAAAGTCTAACCGGCAGGCTAGCCGCGCTTAACCGATTCATCTCCCGAGCAACCGACAAATGCCACCCTTTCTTCAAAGCCATCAAGAAGATCCCAAAAGGGGATCGACTGGACTCCGGAGTGCGAGGAGGCCTTCCAAAAACTGAAACAATATCTAGCACAGCCCCCGCTCCTAGCAAAACCTCTCCCAGGAGAGACATTATACTTGTACTTGGCTGTTTCAAAACACGCAGTAAGTTCGGTGCTGGTGCAAGAGGCCGACCGAATCCAAAGACCAGTATACTATGTCAGCAAAGCCCTGTTGGACACAGAAACCCGGTATCCCGTACATGAACTAGTCGCCCTATCCTTGATCACCGCAGCTCGGAAATTGCGGCCTTACTTCCAAGCCCACCCTATCAAAGTTTACACCGACCACCCCTTGCGACAGATCTTACAAAAACCAGAGGCCTCGGGAAGGTTGATGAAGTGGTCGGTGGAGTTAAGCGAGCACGACATCTCCTACCTTCCGAGGGTAGCAATGAAAGGACAGGCTTTGGCAGATTTTATGGCAGAATTCACCGAACCCCAGATCTTGACGGTAGGGGAAGACAAGTGGGAGATGTCAGTAGACGGGTCTGTCAGCTCACAGGGGGGCGGAGCCGGGATCGTGTTAAAAAATAACAGGGGGGAAGAAGTGTTGTTTGCCTTAAGGTTCGCCTTCGAAACCACGAACAATGAGGCAGAGTACGAAGCAATCTTGGCCGGATTAAGGCTATGCATAGTAGTATGAGTCCACAACGTGGTAGTAAAGAGTGACTCTCAGCTAGCCATTCAACAACTAAAGGGAGAATTTCAGGCCAGGGGAGCCGACCATGATAGCTTACTTAGCCGAAGTAAAAAAGATGATGGAGAAAGTAGGGAACGTACGCTTCGAACAAATCGGACGAGAAGACAACTGTGAAGCAGACTCCCTGGCCCGACTCGCATCCTCAATGAAGACCGAGGATCCCAGAACAATCCCCCTAATCTGCCTCCGAGAAAAGAGCGTATGAGAACTTGAAGTAGGAACCCTGGATAAAGAAGATGAAACTTCATGGCTACAACCGATCAGAAAATATTTGGAAACAGGAGAGACACCCGAGGACAGAAAGGAAGCCAGAAAACTAAAATTCAAAAGCACCAAGTTTTCCTTAATCGAAGGGGTACTCTACCGAAGAGGCTACACCGTACCCCTCATAAGATGTTTGGCGAAAGAGGAATCAGATTATGTGCTCAGAGAATTCCACGCAGGCATCTGCGGAAGTCACACCGGAGGAAGATCAATCGCCTTTAAAGCCTTAAGACAAGGATTTTACTGGCCGACCCTGCATCAGGACGGTGTGAGGGTAGCTCAAAATGTGAAGGTTGTCAGAAAAATGCAAACATCCACCATCAACCGGCAGAACAATTAACCACCATGTCCAGCCCCAGGCCGTTCGCAAAGTGGGGTCTTACTTCTTGGAACAGCTGGACGACATAAAATTAAAAAAGCCATGGAACGCCGAGATGTTGAGAAAATACTTTCAGTAAACTCTCCATTCCTCCTCTTCTTTGGCAGCAACCCAATAAGGGACAGAAGTTCAAATACAAAGCCTCTCTCAAAATGACCCACAGAGAGTTGTAAGAAGGGCAGTATGTCCCCGAATATAAATAAAAACTTTCTTTTTTCACCCACTCTTAAAAAAATATATATATATAATTTTGCAAAACCATATTAAAAAAACCTCGGGGACATACTCAATACAACGATCCAAAGCCAAAAGCACAAAACCCGCAACTACCCGACCACGGCTACCACCATAAAGAAGCACAAAGTCACACCAGAATCGTTCGACTCCATACAAGAATTAGACAGCAGGGACGAAGGTGAATCAGAGTATAGATCCGTGAGAAGCATAGCACGGGGATGGATGATACCCCCGTGGCGATTGCTTGTTCCAGTATTATCGAATATAAGGAGGAATATGCCCTTAATATTTCAAACAGCTCGGGGCTGGATCTTATTCCACCGAGGCCATCCGATTCAGGGTCGGGTTACGTCCCACCGAGTCATGCCCATTGGTCTGGGGACGGGACATTCCCCCAGAACCAAATATCTCTCTTGGCTCGGGGTCCTCAGGGACATACTCGATGCATAGGATCCGTGAGAAGTATAGCACAGGGAGGGATGATACCCCCATGGCGATTGCTTACTCCAGTGTTACCGAACATAAAGAGGAACATGCCCTTAATGTATCGAACACTCTTATAATCCTCACTTACCCGGTGTAATGGATCCGTGGGAAAGCATAGCACGGGGGATGATGATGCCCCCGTGACGATTGCTAGCTCCAGTAATGCCGGACCTAAGGAGGAATATACCCTTAGTATCCCGGACACTCTTTGATCCATTCATCATTTGGATCCAAGAGAGGCGCAGCACGGGGATGCGTTGTGCCCCTGTAGCGTGTGCCTACTCCGGCGTGGTAAGGACCAGCCCTCGTACAATACACAGGCTCCACAGTGACCCGACGTATAGAGGATGTGCCCTTACCATTCAAATGCTCTACTGATCCAAATCCTGGTTCGCCGGGACACTGAATTGAAAGATTCAGAATTGTGTTTTGGAAACCTCGGACATGACGCTGTTTTAAGGAATCTGTGCTGTTGTTTATGCTTGTGAAAAGTTTTACTTTGGGACAAGTGCTAAGTCACCCCCACCTTTTCATTTTATTTTCGAAAGTTTTGTTTTTATTTTTTCGTCGGTCTGACAAAGGGACGCCCAAGTCAGATTCGACAGGGTTTCAAAGATGGATACACCTCCCATCTGAATAAATCCCAAGGATTAACCAGTGCTCGGGGCTGGATTCGTTCCGCCGAGGCCACTTGGTTAATCGGCTCGAGGCTGGATTCGTTCCGCCGAGGCCACTTGGTTATTCGGCTCGGGGCTGGATTACGTTCTGCCGAGGCCATTCAGTTATTCGGCTCGGGGCTGGATTACGTTCCGCCGAGGCCATTCAGTTAATCGGCTCGGGGCTCGATCTCGTTCCGCCAAGGCCACTTGGTTATATAGCTCGGGGTCGGGCCACACCCCACCGAATCTATCTTTTGGACTGGGGACGAAACATTCCCCCAGGGCCAAGTGTTCCATACAGCTCGGGGTCGGGTTACGTCCCACCGAGTCGGTATTCTTTAAACTGGGGACGTAACATTCCCCCCCGGAGCCTAGTGCTTCCCTCAGATCGGGGTCGTGTTATGTCCCACCGATTCCACCGGAGCCAAGTGTTTCTTACTAGTCGGGGTCGGATTACATCCCTCCAGCTAATATTGTCCTCATGGAGAGATCTCAAATGTTCGAAGGGAAACATGAAGAACAAAATAAAAAAAAGGAGAGAAAGAAAGCACATATATGTATATATTAAAAAAGATATGAGGTGATATTACAAAAAACAAAAAAAAAACAAGTGTACACAGGGCCCCGTCCGGGTTACCCCTTTTTTAATCAGCCCGCGCAGGGGCAGAGAGTTCTTCCTCGGCTGGCTCAGACAATGGAAGGATCGGTTCGGACTCAAAAGGATGAACAGCAGCTTCAGCCTCGGCAACATGAGAGACCCCCACTTCAAGGATAAGAGGTGGAATCTCAGGGCAGTCCTCTCCAGGAACAGGAACCTCAGGTCGGCTTTCTTGGGAAACCTAGGAGACCGGGGCAACGAAAATCGGATCGGGATCCATCACCTTCTCGGAAGAAGAGGGGAGCCACTTCTGGAACTCCTCCTCAGATATTTCCCCTTTACAAAAACTGATGGCCGCGTAAATGGGATCCATATTCAGACCAGGCAGTACCATCGGTATTATTTCAGCACAATCACTAACCCCTTCAAGGCGGATAGCATCCTTCTCGACCTTAAGTTCGGCCTCTTTCCTCTCAAGATAATCCCGAGCCCGTACCATTTGTTCGTTATTGGCCTTCAGTTTGGCCTCAGCACTGGACACCTTCACTTTCAAAATGCCAATCTCAGATTGGGCGGCCTTCAAGTCCTCCCTAACAGTATCGGCAAGTTTTCGCTCCAGCGCAGCAGCAGCCTTAAGCACCTTATTTGTTTTGAAGGTATCGATCGCAGTCAGCTCCTGATTCTTTATCACCTCCTCCCTTTCGGCCAGTTTGGCCTCCACCTCTGTAAGGTGATTCTGAAGTCTCTGGGCCTGACCACCCTCAGAAAGTAGACTCAAGAGGAGGTCCTTATTTTTGGCCATAAGGTAAGTAGCCTGCACAAAACAAAGAAGTCAAGATGTGAAATAAGAAAGCAAAAACCCGAAATAGGAAAAGAAGAGAGTAACTACCTTCGCCATCTGGGAGCTCATCTCTGTCACTAAAGCCTTAATAGAGACATCCTCGTATCTCGAAACCTCCTCCGGGGGAATCACCTCGGCCAGTTCATTAAAGGCCGGCACTAGATGGGAAGTAGCCTCCCGGATGTCTTCCCCAAAATCTTCCACACCAAGGATCACAGAACCTTTTCACTTCTTGGAGGAGACCTCAGACGATTTTTTCCCCCGACGGGCCTCTTTCCTCTTGCTCGAGACGGGCTCCTCCTCCAGCCCAGTCTCCTCTACCCCGAACTGACGCCTCATCTTCCTGAAAGGCTTCGGCGGACTGACCAGCTTAGCAGATCCTGATAACTGCGCACCAGAGGGAGAAGATGGACCCCGAGCAGCCGGCTGAACCTTCCCTTGAGACACCCTCCCAGCCTCAACAGATTTAGGCTGTGCCAGGGAGGCTCCAGTTTCAGCATGACCAGCCTTCTTCATGGTACCGGCCAACCGCTTAAGGTACTTCGGCCTCTTCGACATACTTGTAGGAGCAAAAGGCAAAAGGCATGATCAGTACGAAACCTTGGCAAAAACATAAACAATATTTTCTTCTAAAGACAAGGAGAGCAAAAGGAACAGTCAGAAAAAACAGTAACAGATCTACCTATCCGACCCGAGATTTTTGGAGGAACAACCCGAATCAGACCAAACTCAGCAAAGGCCATATCATTCACCAACTCCCTCCAAAGAGCGGCATACCGCCGAGCCCAGAATACCCGCTTCCGGACCTAATGGGAAACCTTGGGAGCATCTCTCCAACAGGCTAGGAGGAATAGAAGAAAATGGGTAAGAATCCCAACATAAAAAAAAACTACGAGAAGAAAAGCTAAAGGTTAATCTCCTAACCTCCCGCCCTAAAGATATCCGGTACCAAGATCTCCCTTCATCCGACCTCAGGGTCCGTCCCCAGTCTCCAGTGACCCAGAACCAGAGATCTTTGAAATTCTTATTGGAGTCAGGGAGTTCTTGGATGACGTTTGACGAACTATCATAAACAGAAAGGTAGTACCAACCGTGGTGAGTCTTTGGGTTGGCCTTGAACCGATACAACCTCTTCACCTCTTCAAAAGAAGGTTCGCCAAGCCCCGCCCGATGCCAAGCTACATACAACCCGGCTAAAATCCTCCAACTGTTCAGACTCAGTTGACAGGGAGCGGTCTCCATCTCGGCCAACATCCAGGCAAAATAGGGTTGAATCTGCAGCCGGAGCCCGCATTCGAAGAAAGCTGGGAGAAGGGACACGGAACCCTCGTCAGGCTGACTGGCACGATCACATGGAAGAGGGACCTCAATGGCAATGTCTATCGGGATGTCATATCATTGCCGAAGCAGTGCTAGATCATCCTCGGTTATCTTAGAAGGCTGAACCATGTCTAGAGCCGAGCCGTCAAAATCACCGGGCTCCGGATCCTCCCGAGGAACCCTCTGATGGTAAGAATCATGTTCAATCTCAGAAGGAGTGGGGTAGTATCAAGGTCTTCCACACTGGGTGCCCCCGAGCCCGAGGAAAGCTCTTCAGCAGGGGGTGTTGAGGGTCTAGCAGGGTTTACAGAGGAAGATCTGTTGTCAGACATTCCTGACATCCTAAAGAAATAAAAAGGAGAGGGAAGTCAGTCTATAGCTAAAACTCTAAAACTGCTCATGAATTCCAAGAAAGCTAAGTAGGTGGGTTCTAAAATGCCCTAACGAAATCCAACAAAGCCATAAGTCACTCTCTACCAACATCAAAGCTAACAAAGGATTCACAACACACAAAAAGAGGAGAGGTCATTCAGAAAACTTACTTGATTTTTTCAGAAAGACTGAAGATTGCACAGCACGGTCTGCTCGTCCCCTAAATTCGCAGGTCACAACGGAGAAAGAAGAAAAGTGCACGCCTGAAGGAAACTCCGGGAGTACTGAGTCAAGAGAGTCACGAATGAAATATTCACTGGAAAGAAAGAAAGATTTGCCAAAAAGACTGAACAGTGAAAGCCCCGTCTTTTTTTAGTCATGAGTGGGACGCTCATGGCCATTGGATCGAGAAAAAGAAACACGGATGGACGCCAAGTGTCAACTGCAAAAGAGGTCTGCCAAAATCAAACGAACGGTTGAGATCAGCACACTATTAAAAATGCCCCTACACGGTTGATTCACTTTCTTTTTTGGCGGGAAGTCGACAGATGATTGACAAGTGTCACACTTAGGAAAAACCCTAAAAGATGATTTGATGGGCATTAAACAGACGTGACTGTTGTGCGTCTCAAGAAGAGGTGCTTGAAAAGAGACGACGAAAATTTCGATTCAACCCCGGATCGACCACCAACAAAGTAAACAACACACTATCTTTATGTAGTTCCCGGCACCAACTCGTATACTCGTTGGAACCGAGAACTAGGGGACAAATGTTGATGGTGTTTTCAGGCACTATGATATTTAAAACAGCGCGACAAGGGTAGAAGGGTAATTCCCTTCTTGGGTGAGATCACTAGCACCGACCCATAAAAAAGCCAGCAGAAAGGGCCCGAGCGTTTTACAACAAAAGACCGACCACAACATGAAAGTACCGAGCACTTGATGATCGGAAACCGAGCACTTGAATTCAATATGACCGTGCACTTATCAGGTCGACAGAAGCACTCCCGGTACAAAAGACTATCATGACCGACCACATGAAGACCGGGAGCCTGGCAGGATATGCTCCAGAAGATAAGTTACCTTACTTTCATGGGAAAACTGATGAGTCAGAGTCCTAGTAGGATAAAGGAAATCAAAGATAGATTTGATAAAGGTTTCCTTGAGGGAACAGGAGATCGTTTCAATTAGGAAACCTCATACTAAGAGGAATCTGATTCCTTCACTATTATAAATAGAAAGGTAAAGTATAAGTAAAGGATCAGAATAAAAAAACTTGTAAAAAAAAAGAGAAGAATTACGAGTTTCAGCAATAAAAACATAGTCATGTTTGTGCCTGTGGACGTAGGTCGGACAAACATCCGCCGAACCACGTTAGATCTCCTTGTTTGATTGGTGCATTATCTACCTTCCGCTAAGTTTGCTTTTGGTCCCCATAACCAAACAAATTCACTATTGAAGGAGGATTACCTCGGGAGTGATATTCTCATATTGCCCTGAGACCAAAATCCACCGTCAACATTAGTTATGAGTAAACCTGCTTCCATTATGTAGAAAAATTATTATTATTTTTAAATTAATTTATCAATATTATTTTTATATAATTTTATGGGTTTTATATTATATGGACGAACATTGGAAAAGAAAATGAATTTGTTAGCTAAACTACATGAATTGTATATGTTTGTTTAAATATGAAATAAAGTTGAAAGTTTTACTTCTTTAATCTGAAGAATGAAATGAGTATAATTTTATAACCATCTCATGATTAATAAATCAATTAATTATTATTTTTAAATTTAGATTTTTTTAATAACTTTTTTACACATATAATATTCACGTTTAATGCATAGTTCAATTTCTATTTCAATTGGCATAACTAGTTTATTATAATGAAATTTTAAAGAAATGGATACTCTATACAGAGTGCAAAGTTGCACAATTAGTTTGGTGCAACGGAGGCATGAGTGACGTAATATCATCAACAAATTAGTAAATAACATGTATAATTTAATATCCATTATTTTAGTTATGTTTTAATATTTTAGCACGCGTGGTAATGGATTATTAGATTGTTGCACGGATGACGTGATACCTTTATTATATTGTAGATTTTCTCCAAAAAAAAAAAAAGAGGAACTTATTTCTTCAAAATCATAACCAATATAATTATTAAACCATCAAAACAGCTATTACGTTATTTCTAATGGCAGCGGCAGGGCAATGAGGACTTCTTCTTCTTCTTTTTTTTTTTTTTAAGATAAAAGATGTATAAAGTTTAAATTTAAATTTTATCTATTTATTTTTTCTTAAGATTCGATATAAATGAGAAGTTAAATAGAACTACTTGAAAACTATCGGATCACCTTGCGAGCAGCTTAGACCATCTCGAATTGAGAAAATGAAATATGAAAGAAATAATTAAATCATATTTTAGCATTTCAAAGAAGTAATTGATAGAGCGGTTGACAAGTGATCCAAGGAGTTCTGTGGTACCTTCTTCATATTTTAAAAGAGGTACCTCAACGATTTTCAACCCTTGTCCTTGAGCCATGATATGAAACGAGTCAACTCCAAGCAACATTTCATTGATTCATTCTTCAATCTCAATTCAAACATGGGTTTGATTCACACTCTATGTTCTGAAAATATTTACCATCTGAAAAGAGGAAAATACCCTTATTTTCATGTCTTCCGACTACTCTATCACCTACTTTGATTTCACGCTTCTGTGAAATATATACACAAATCGTTTATGGATTATAACTAGAACTTCCTTTTTTTTCTGGACCCATCTCACATCAATAACTCGACTCATATCACCTATAAGTAGTTTTAGGCAAGTTTCCTTTGAAGTGGAGACTCGAATGCCAAGCATGGCCCGCAATAATCAATCTTCTGGAGCATAAGATGATTCTAACACTGCCTGAGGCGTTCGAAATAAGGAAGAATACTATTTCTACGAGAAATAGCCCCTTATGGGTATTTCAATCTAAATCCCTGAATGGGACATTAGTTTTTTCTCTTGTTCTTGAATCGAGTGGAATGGAATAAGAAGTCGACTTCTTTGCCTTTTTGCCAATAAATCCAAATTCACGTGGGTAATAGACCTGATCCCAGAAAAATTAAAAGAAAATCAGGTATTGGTCCAGGCAAATACATTATATTAAAATAAGAGATAAATAAATTGAAATATTTCTCTGCTGCCCAAAAATGGGATATGCATTTGAAATCGATGCTCGTGTTATTATATATGTCATGAAGGATACGAAAATGAATCGAGTAATCTTCCCTTTATGAAGAAAATGTATTTCTAATTTGCATAGTTCAATCGTTGATCCCAAAAAATTTCTACAATAAAATTAGGTAGGTCATTAATATAGTTCCCTATCAGCAATTCTGCTATTTACTGAAATAATTTTACTGGAATATAGGATTCCTGGAATCTGAGAGGGATCCTCTGGATGGGTAAAAAAATTTAGGTAAATGCGGCTTTGAATGCTTTACTTATGTATGGAATCACTTTTCACTCAGTCATTTAGGATACTATGTAATTTGTGCAACCGGATAATGGGTCAGTATTGATCCGTTATTTTCAAAAATCTGTATACATGACGATCGAAATCTTATCTATTTATAGATGGAGCTTCAATAGCACCTTGGTCTAGATGGAAGTTATAAGCATTACGTTCATGTATAACTTCTTATATATACCCATATATTTGCATAAGTACAGAAGGGAAAAATTTATTCAAAACATCACATCCGACCACCCTCTCATTCTCGACACAAGAGTAAAGCAGTGCTGCTGGCCGGTAAACGACCACTGTCGGTCGGCGTGCAAGGGCACGTCGGCCACCCTCCGTCATTATAGTGGCCGGTGGTGACCTTAGACTCAACGAAAAATTACAAAACAATAAGGAAATTGCACGTGCATTGATCGGTGAAATCACACACGTAACACAAGCACACATATCGCTCAATTAGTATAAAAATATCGATCCCATGATGACTTAATTTCTATTATTATTATTAATTATGTTGGGTTTTCTAGGTCAAACCAAGATCAATTAAGCAATGAATTATGCGAATACAACAAAGTAAGTAGCGGAAAATACTCACTTGATTTTGATCGGCTAAGTGGATGCTTGAACAATAAAATTTTGCTCCTTGATGTATTCGGCAAGCCCTCATTTTGTTGATCTTCAAGCTCCAAGCTTTGAGTGTTGATTCAATGCTCAATGATTGGTTTCCCTATCACCTTTGAATGACTCCTTGGATGTGCTAGCATCTTTGATTTTGAAGCAAAATCAAGAAGGAAATGAGCCCTAGGCTCACGGCATTTTTGAGAGAAAAATGAGAAAGCCATTCGGCCATGGAGAGGAAGAAGAGAGAGAGAGTTGTGTTTGGTAATTTTGGTTTCTAAAACAATTATCACACCTTTCAAAAGTCAAAGCCAAATTTGGTATATGCTTTTCCAAAAAATTAAAGCAAATCCGAGGGAAAAAAGCAATTAAGGCTTCCAACCTCTCCCATCATGAATAGTGACTGGATGTCAATCACAAAAAGGTGACTCGACTTCCATCACTAAAGTGACTTGCGATGTGACTTGTGGGCCACACTTTAATTCAAAATGCGAGTGGCCCGCAAACACATTACGGGCTTGGGTTCGTTAATTCCGAATTAACGAACTTTCCGTTGCGACGTAATTAAATCAATTTAATTAAATAATTATGCCTAGCAAAATTACTATTCATGTCGCTCGCGAATTAATCTAAATTAATTCGTTAGCCCGAATTAAAATCCAATTTTAATTCCGCGTCGAAATCTAATTTCGTATAATATATCGAATATATTATTTTATCGATTAATTCCAAATTAATCGTTCTCTCTCTTTAAATAGTATTTTATCCCATATAAAATTTCTCCGCAATTAATCCTAGATTAATTTTCTCTCTCTTATAATTAATCCCAGATTAATTATGTCTGAGTCATACGTCATCGGTGAATCTTCGGGAAGCGACCCATGAGATCCCTGGATATGTTGGCAGTAAATCCGGTCATCGGACTATCCGAACATGTACGTACCTAGTACTACGTTTTTTACCGATTTACGAGACATGGTTGGCTTCTAGCAAAGCACCGTGCCTACCCAATTCTCCAGAAATATTCTTAATGGAATACATAATCTGTATCGGACGTAGTATACATAGTATTGCGTATTGCGATCCAGTATCGGATGTCACATGCTAGGCCTAGGGCTGGAATTGTGTCTGCCCCGTACGAAGCATATGTCGGATCTCCGGTAACTAGTCTCTATAATCAGATAAATATGACCTAGTCATATTATCCCGATAGCTGCAGCATACAAGAGTATCAGTTCCTTATCCTACGTGATCATCATCTCTATATGACTGAAGTGATACTTTCATTTTGACATCACACCCAATACACTACGATTCTCAATATACACAGAAGAGGCGTACACAGAACCTGTTAAAGCCCCGGACGACCAAAACCAAAGTATATTGATTGTCGCAAGTATTAGCGATGCAATGATCATTGAACATTGTGAATGAAAAGAGAAAGAGAGATCAGAGAGATGACTTGTTGTCGCGAGTTGTTAGCATAGCTATTTTCTCCTTCTCCGCCATTCATGTGCAGAATTTGCTCTAACTCCATTGCTGGGCTTTGTGCTTCTCTTCAGGTCAACCTTGGCACTATGATGCAACAATGCCTTCGTCTACGTATTTACATATACTTGGAATATTAAATACATCAGATTCAAGAAACATTTGCTGCAAGCGCTGGCTGCAATATCAGTTGACTATTGTTTATTGACAGGTACAATTTGAACGAATCTTGGCTCAATTTCAAAATGGGGTATTGACTTTTTTTCCTTTTTTTTTTGGGAATAAACCTGGGAAAAACGAGGAAGACGTTAAATTAAAAATATAAAAGAGACCAAACGCAGGCAAAACCAACAAGAAAAAGCCAAAAATATATTTGTATATATTTTATTATTATGTTTTACATGGTAAAGGCATAAATCACCCTTTAATGATTAAGTTATTATATAGTTGCAAAAGCGTTAGGAACTGATATTGAGAGATATTATAACAATTTCATTTTTAAATAGTTTCCCGTCAATGCTTACATTCTTGGTTAATAAGCAAACCCCGAAGACTTGTACATTAGATTTCGGTGGTTTATCTCTGTAAACCACGAGTTTATGGAGACTCGTGTAGACATGTAGGTGTTCATAGTGGATTAACACTAAACGACTCTCTGAAAATTCTTAATAGATGATACAACAACGTCAATAAGAATTTTCTCGAGTCAAGTAGCATAGTGGTCCTTTGATTTGAGATACCACAGTGGATATATGAGTTATCCTCCACACTTTAATAGCAGCCACGTCACTGACATTTCTAATTCAGACCACTGCCTGTTCGTTGGGTGTGAAATGATACTCAAGATATCCGGTGATGTATTCAAAGAGAATTCTTCAGTCATGTATACATGATTTAGGTATCCACTTTATGAGATTGTGATCTGTTAAATTCATGGCTATGATACAATGTGAAAGCGAGTTTCGAGTGTTATTAAGAGATCATATATCTATACATCAACGGGAATATACCTCAGGAGATTTGATGTTAATAGTTATGTATCCGGTAAAATCTGAATACCTATAATGGAGGGATTATACTTATGCGAGGACCTCAACTTGTATAGTTCAACAAGAATATTTGTGGCTGTCATCATTTTCTGAGTCGGTGTATTACGGATACGAAATTGGATTCTCTGAAGGATATACTTGCACTTAGAGAGTCTCACATAATGAAATATACTCGTAGAGCATTAGGACAACATATTAACAATAATATTGATTATTCATAGATTGTTTAACGGTTGAACGAAAATACACATGCCCAGGGTATTTCAGCCATTTTTATAATTAATGTGTATATATATTTGATACATAATTTGATCAGATACATATTAATTAATTAAAAAAATAAGATTTAGACATATGTCATGCATATAATAACTTTTTTATTTAAAGCAAATAAATATTATATGTTGCAATTATTGTAAACATATGATTTATTATTAATGGTTACACTTGGCATGATATTATAAATCTTAGTTGGTTTGATTTAATCAAGTTAGTGTGAAATGACCAAAATACCCCTAGAGTCAGAAATTGCTAGGGTAGTATAAAATGAATTTTGTTTTATGTTGCTCAATTATTCAAGCTTCCAAAGAACACAATAGAGAGAGGATTGAGAGGGAAAAAAATAAAGATTAGAGAAAACTTTGAAGGATTTGGAAAGATAAGGTATTTTTCTTTCATTCTTTAATAAGAAAAGTATTTTTTTTCTCTAATATTTTACATATAATGTAGATCTACTATTTCCTTCCTTGAATTTGTATTGAGAAATTGGTTGCTTGATTTAGTGAATACATGCATGTGTAGTATTTCTTGTAAGAGTTTAGGGCAACCACATGTTTTAATTGCTCCGTTTAAGTCCAGATCAGGTAGTTTGGCAGTGGGGTTTCCAAAAAAACTAATATTTATGTTAAGCCTTGTTAGTGTGATTTTGACTTAATTTGGTTATTTGATAACTAGTTGTCATTCTATAGTTATTATGTCACTCAATAATGACTTAGAATATTTTTTGAGTTATTTCATTATGGTAAGGCTTGATTGGTATTGAAAAATTTGGATTAAAGCATGGATTTGAATTAATTTTCATTAATTTCACTTAATTTTATTAATTGAAAATTAGGTTTATGTCTAATTCCATAATTGGGGTTTTTCATGTCTCGGATGTAAATCGGTGTCTATTTGATGCACAAATCATTTCATAGTGTTTTAAAAATACCTAACTATGTATTTGAAAAATTAGGACCAAAATGATCAAAATGCAAAAGTTTACAATTTGGGCCAATTTTAGATATTTGGGAATTTGGTTTGAAAATATGATTTTTCAGTTTTGGAAGATTAAAATAAATATTTATTTTAATAATCCAAGAAAAATTATTGAAATCGAAAAATTTTGATTTTTTTACCTTCCGCTGTGCGTCCCGATAAAATCGTAAAATCACCAACAAATTGGTACGATAGCAAGTTTGATCCCTCTTCCATGACAAGATTCATGCTTGATATATGATATTTAATCTAAGATTATGTCTAAGAGTGCATGTATTCATTGGTTTGAACAAATAAATTATTTGACAATTTTGCGGAAAATCCCTAATTGATAAGGCTTGTATAGTAACGAGTGTGAGGGAACACTCGTTCCTAGGTTCGTATTTTCAATATGGATGCAGATAAATTTCTATGATTCTATCGTTATCCTGATAAAGGTGTGATGTTATAGTAGATGAAAATTTTATTTGTACCAGTAGAACATATTTGCTATATGAGATAAATTTAAGTGAAAGTGAAAATCCTGAACATGCCAAAGCTTTCAGGACTACATCAGTATCTTGAATTTATCATTGATAAGTAAAGTATTGTGTAAGTCTCTAAGGCTTGTCACAAGATCACTAAGCGAGATTAAAGTGCGAAAATTCAAAGAAAAAGTTGCGGAATAACTCACTTTGATCGGATGAGTTGAAGACTTTTCCGTGTTGTGTTGAAGCTACAGAGCTTGAGATCGAGTTCCAAACTCTCTCGGGTGAGTTTCCATATTACCTTGATCCATTCCTCAAGTGCTAGCAAGAACAAATGAAAGAATTTTTTTTTTTTTTTCCTTGAGAGGGCTCACTGTTTTTTGCCATTTGAAGAGAGAGTGAATAGTCAATTTTTGATTCCAAAATGCTTTATAAACAAAGTTTACTTGTATTGGAAAAAAGTGCATTAAATGCATCCAACCACTTACATCAACAATTGACTAGTGATGTGAGTCAAGTTGATGTAAGTAAGTGGGTCCCACAACTATTAAATTCCAAATTTAAGTCGGACAAGCCAACACGCAACTTCGCTCGGGCCCGGGTTCGTTTAATTCTAAATTAAATGAATTTGCCGTTGCGACTTAATTAAATCCAATTTAATTAAATAATAATACCCAGTAAAATTATTACGGAAAGTCGCTCGCGAATTAATTCCAAATTAATTCGTTCGCTAGAATTAAAGTCCAATTTAATTCGGCGTTGAAATCTAATTTCAATTAATATATCTAATATATTATTTAAGCCCAATTAAATAAATTAAATAGTAAAATCCAATTTTCACTATTAAATTTATTTTACCGATTAATTCCAAATTAATCGCTTTCTCTCTTTTCGACGAATTTATTCCTAGATAAATTCTCGATTCGGGAAGCGACGCAAGAGATCCCTTTATATGTTGGCAGTAAATACGGTTATCAGAATATCCGAATACGTGCGTACCCAGTACCACGTCTTTACCGATTTATAAGACATGGTTGGCTTCTAGCAAAGCACCGTGCCTACCCAATTCTCCAGAAATATTCTGCGAACGAATATGCAATCTTTGTCAGGCGTAGTATACGTAGTATAGCGTATTACGATCCAGTACCGAATGTCACGTGCAAGGCCTGGGGCTGGAATTGTGTCTGCCCCGACGAAGCACATATCGGATCACTGGTAACTAGTCTCTATTATCGGATAAACATGACCTAGTCATATTATCCCGATAGCTGCAGCATACAAGAGTACCAGTTCCGTATCCTACGTGACCATCATCTCCATATGACTGAAGTGATACTTCCATCTTGACATCACACCCAATACACTACGATTCTCAATATACCCAGAAGAGGCGTACACATAACCTGTTAAAGCCCTGGACGACCAAAACCAAAGTATATTGATTGTCGCAAGTATTAGCGATGCAAGTCTCAGGTTAAGACCAAATACACCTACCCTGATTCGGACTTCCATAGACACATAGTCATACTACCAATGGAATTCCTAGGGGTCTATCCAGAGCGAAGCTGTTTCCGTACCATCGGTAAACACAACCTCCTATTACACTTGCATGAGTATCCAATACCCAAATATATGAGAACTATGTCGTTATGCCCCCATAACACGCACAAGTGCAATACTATTCTATTCCGCATTATCGATGTCCAATCTCGATAATACTATGACTGGATATTTTAATGCCTTAGTGGATTAATATTGTCCCATATCTTATTAATCCGGAACTAATCATATGGACTTTTATCATTTATATATCCCGGTAATCCAATTACAAATGATAAAAGAGCAATTTCCTTTGTCACATAGTTAATTTGTATAACAACACAATGTTCTGTACAAATAGTGATGCTATATGTCATAATTGTCAAACATATTGAATTTGCCTCATTGTGAATATGTCGAAGCTGTCATAATAAGAAATGGTCAGGACCGAAACCAATGAGACATAGGTGTGTGATTGACAGTGGGTTGTCTACCTAATGAATATACGTAGGCGAGAACGTGCCAAAACAGTGAGCCGAAATATATTTATGGGATCCACTTCTCATTACAGAATTTGATTTAAATATTGAATTCTTTTTTCCTGTTTGGGGATTACGGTATTACATTAAATAGTGAGAGGGAATCTTTTATATTAAAATGTCATAATCTATTAGATATTATTTTATATTGATGAAATTTATTTGTCTTTTCCGCTTACCATTATCTGGCTATCTATGTGATAGATTTGCACTGGTGGCTGTTGGTCTATAAGATCATCCCAAGAACATTTAAAGCATGAAATAATGTGAATATAAAAGAAAAATATAGCGAAAATATACTTACAATGATCGGAAGAGAGGATGTGTTGATAACAAAAATTTTCCTTCCTTAAAAGTCTCCAAGCTTTCTTTGAACAAGGTTGAGCTCCAAGCTTGAGTGATATGAGATTCCAAGCTCAATGGGAAAGGTTTCCTATCACCTATGTATGAATCTTTAAGTGCTAGCTATGGAAGAAATTTGCAATAATTTTCTTCCTATTTCTTCTTAAACTTTCAGCAAAGTAAGAAGCTAGAGAGGGAAGAGGCTCACGGTTTTTTGAGTGAAAAATTAGAGAGTGAGATGAGTTTGTGTGTTGTGTAATTGATTTCAAAAACCAAAAATCCATATACCAAATCCTAGTTGGTATTAGTCATTCGCACATCAAACTTGTGTGTCTTACAAGCAACCATCAAATTCTTCACTAACTTCCATCACCAAAAAAGGCAAAGGATTGACTAGTGATGTGACTTGATGTGACTTATGGGCCCCATTTGAATTCAAAATCCTAGTGGGCCAGCAAACACATTCCGGGATTTGGTTCGTTAATTCCGAATTAACGAATTTTCCGTTGCGACGTAATTAAATCAAATTTAATTAAATAATTATGCTTAGCAAAATTACTATTAAAGTCGCTCGCGGATTAATTCTAAATTAATTCATTCGCCCGAATTAAAATCCAATTTTAATTCCTTTATGAAATCCAATTTCTTTTAATATATCGAATATATTATTTAATCGATTAATTCCGAATTAATCGATCTCTCTCTTTTATTGAATTTTATCCCAGATAAAATCTTACCGTAATTAATCCTAGATTAATTTTCTCTCCCTTTTAATTAATCCTAGATTAATTATGTTCGAGTCATACGTCATCGGTGAATCTTCGGGAAGTGACCCATGAGATCCCTGGATATGTTGGCAGTAAATCTGGTCGTCGGACTATCCGAACACGTGCGTACCTCATACCACGTTTTTACCGATTTACGAGACATGGTTGGCTTCTAGCAAAGCGTCATGCC
>SKCR01018889.1:0-52054 GCA_019454045.1 Zanthoxylum bungeanum
AGATAGGATCTGTCGGTCTTGTGTACAGGGCATATGCATCCCCACGTGTTTACGATCTAGTAAATCCATGGCCATGGTATAACTTCGAAAATCAATTCCGAATGTTATTTAGAGATCATAAATTGAAAGTCGACTATATTATACCGAACGGATTTGAAGTTCTCATCTATATCCCAGGTATAATATAGATGGCATGTGACAGAGGGATTATATGTATGCAATGACCTCGACTTGCATAGTTTAGCGAGATTATATGTGGTCGTCATAATCCATGAGTGGGTGGATTATGATAAACCTAAACTTAGAGGGTCCCACAATATGAAGTGTACTCGTTGAGCACTTGGGCAACGTGATATGAATAATACGGATTATTCATAATACTTCATCGGATTAAATAAGTTATTCGGATCGTTTAATCGGTTAAACGATAACACATGCTTTAGGGGATTTTGTCCGATAATAATTATTGTGTATTTGTATTTGATACATAATATGATTAGATACGCATTAATTATTTATCAAATGAGATTTTGACACATGTCATAAATATATGTATTTTTTATTTATTTTAAATAAAAATACATATATAATAATTATTATATTAATTGATTATTTGGATATTTAATTGTTAAATATTTGAATAATTAATTAATTAAACTTTTTTAATAAATGTTATAGAATTTGTCCAATTATTATTGGTCTACTTGGCATGATTTAAATTAAACTTTATTTGTCCATTTTGATTGGTTAGTATAAAGTATATTATAATTTGATTTTATTAAATTTATTAATTGGACAAAATTGCCCTTATTATGTCGGCTAAGGGGATTTTTTATTTGAAAAAATTTTATCATCTTCCTAACCTAACAGCCATAGCCGAAACCTTGAGGGAAGCATACCCTAAAATTGGTTTGATGAAACCATAAAGAAAAACAAAGGAAAATTCAAGAAAAGCTTAGCAAATTCAAGAGATTAAAAGGTAATCCTTAATCACTAAGCTTGGAATTTAGTTTCTTGTTTTCTTGAATTACTAGAAATGTTCTAGGGTTCCTTTGTTTGTAAAATTTGGGGCTTTTGGTTGTGGTGGATGGATTGGAAGGAGTTGATGCATGTGTGAAGTATTTTGGATGAAATTATTGTAATATTAGTCCAATTTAGTCATTAGATGACATGTTGTCATTCTAGAGTGTTATGAACACTCTTTTAATGCCTAGAATTATTCTTGGGTTATTCATATGTGGTGACTTTGGTTGGTGTCTTGATTAATTAGATTAATCTTGAAAATTTTGGATTAAAGCATGAAAAATTAGTAAATTCAGTTTCTGGATCAGATCTGGTAGAACTGGAAACTTTGTGATGATTTTGATGTCATATGAATGTATTGGATGTGTTTTGGGAGTTGGAACAATTGCCGGAAAGTGTTTCGGAGTTGAAATAAGCGAAAACGACCAAAAACGGCGTTATCGGGTGACTTTTGAGCCAACCGGGTGACGGCTGTCCAAACAGTGAGTTCGTCACTGTCCGGGCAGCCCATGAACTACCCTAACACTATTGGGGCTGACCTGGGCAGTCCCCATAAGTGTTGGGTGGTCGATTCGGTCAAAAATGCGTTTTAGGCCATTTTGCGGAAAACGTTTTTCGTAAAAGTTTCACGACATTTCATATATATTTATGTCTTTATTTGATATCGAATAAATAGGTTTAGGTGAAATATGAGTAAATTATTCATATTAGATATTGAATAATTTATTCGGTAATTTGAAAAAGTTTTAAATTATGATTTCGCCCGAACGCGCTTCCGCTGCGCCCATCGCCCAAAACCCCAACAAAAATGATATCAGAGCAGGTCTGATGCTTCATCCATTACATTATTCATGCTTGATATTTGATATTTAATCCAATTTTAATGTTCGCACATGCATGTAATCTAGATATGTTTCTTTACTTTTCGGTTCTACGTTAACGAAAAATATAACGGAAATTTAATGGTTAAATTGTGTTATGTTTTCTAAGGTAGAATTGAATTGTTTAGAAAATGATTTAGATTAAAAATTCTGCATTTGATGTAGAGTGTAGCTTTTTGAGGAAAATCCCCGTTTAAATAAGGATGTAAAGTAATGTGTATTGGATACATGTTTCTTGGTCCATCTTGTCAGTACGGTTTATGGGTATCTTTCTATAACTGCATCCGAGATCGTGCCAAAGCTTCGAGGGTGTAGGTTATAGAATTATTATCCATATCGGTTGTATATTGATACTAGACAAATTCAAGTGAAAGTGGAAATCATGAACGTGCTAAAGCTGTCAAGACTACATCGGTAGCTGAGTTTGTCATTGACAAGTGAAGCCTTGATACGCCTCCTTGTGAACGTGCCAAAGCTGTCATAACGAGAAACAGTCAGGACCAGAACCTGAAGTCACTGGCGAGTGATTGACAATGAGTTGTCTACCTAATGAATATACATAGGCGAGATCATGTCAAAGCTGTGAGTCGAAATATATTCATGAGATCCTACTCTTACTATAGAATTCGATTTAATTATTGAATTCCCGTTGTCCGTTGGGGATTACGGTATTACGTAAAGTAGTGGGAGACATTGCTTGGTTAAAAATCCATAACTAAATCACTGCGTAATTTTATGGAATTTAATGCTTTCATTTTCCTTTTATTCTATATTGTCTATAGAATTATACTTCTAATCTACTGCATGCTTATTACTTAAATAAGTTTTCTAACTTTACTTATAGTTACGTAATTCTAGAATGGGTTCTAGAAAGACATTAGACTTAGATATTGTTAGATTAGTTTGAACCATCGGGAACTGTTGTTCCGATTATCTTGAAAATCAAGATGGTTTATGACTTAATTACTAAGTCACGTTAGGTAATCTAAATGGATATCTGGTTTAGGATATAACTATCTAAAGAGAATTATTTCTTATGCACTAAGAATTGATTGGAATAGTTTATGTCTCGAGATTCTTGACTGGCATTAAGAAAACCCCTTTAGTATTTGTTTATCTTTTAATGACGTTTCTTGGCCTTAGTGACTTTTAGAAGTCATGAGTCTGACACAGTTTGCTAATCAATTATTACAATTATTGTGAGTAGTTGAACGCAAATTATAAAGCTTAAGAAAAGAGATATGTATAGTTGTGTATAGAGAATATTGATTCTCACAATACGACAACTATAGGTATTGGATACCAGATATCTCGTCTAGTTAATTAAAATAATATTTAATAACTCTTTTGATATTTGATATCAGAACTTGTGACTATTGGATAGTTACTTGTTATGTATAAACAGTTGTTACATATTTTAAGATGACTAGTAGTGTCATTAATGGAAAGATAAACATTAAGAAAATTATTTGGTAAAACAAATAACTTAGAACTATGTTGTATTAGATTTTATCGCAGAAGCATTATATGCTTTTCCGTATGGTAAAGGATGGTCTGATACGAGTTCACACCGCATATCCTTATCCATTTAATGAATATTGTATTCAGGATGTGATTAAATCTCATTTAACCAATGATTTTCATTGGACCACAAGATTTATTAGACTAATACAATGGATGTATGTAGTTTAATGAATTAGTAATTGCCTTCGATAGTTTTCTTAACTCCGTAACTTAGTTAATGAATTGTCATTACTTAGTTATGTGTTTATAATAGAGAACATGTTGAACGTCTTGAATTGTTCGAGAACTTTCAATATGTCTCTAATTAAACACATATATAATATTTTGAATAGTTCAAAGATATTCTATTTGTAGCGTTGAAAACTATATCTTTGGAATTCATTGTGAGTCTTTGAATTGTTCGAAGATATTTGATATGATCAAACACATGAATTTAAGGCAATTTAGTTCTAAATTTATTTAATGAATATGATTCTGACTCAATATTAGACTTCCGCGATTCCATTTTGATGGAATTGGTCAGTGGGAGTTATCGAATCTTATATGGTTTGATTCATTGATATTGAGTGTTACCGAATTGGTTTTTTAATACTCTTGGGGTTATGCTCCAGTAACACTAATTCATCTCTTTAATTAAGGTTTCATTCGTTCCTACAGTTACATATATGATATGTATAGTAGAAGATTTGAATCTTGAAAAGTTTGAGATTTGAATCTTTCTTTTGTATAATGGTTATATAATTGAAAGGACTTATGCCTCGGAGGTACAAGAAAGGTTTATCATTTATTCTATTTAATAGAATATTGTATTCTATTTGATATAATATCTTTTCTACAATCCCGAGTAATAAAATTGTTTTATTACTTGGTGTGTTAACATCTGATGTTGACAATTGTAGAAAAGACTTGACTTATTGAAGTCAAATGTGAGAATGATAAACTATAAGTGGAACTACATAATTAATAAGATGAATAGACCCTTAGACAACTTCCGTATAAGTCTAATAGGATGTCCGAATCATTTACAAAGTATTCGATACTTAATAATTCTGTTATTTTCTTATCGAAGAAAATTATCATATAACTTATAGTGGGAGCGATATTTGATATCGATTTCATAAATTACCATTGAACCTTAGATCTAAAATTGTTCTAGCTTACTACGATCAAGTTTTGAACTTGCTTAAGCTTTCGTTATGAATAGTTCATAAAATATGCAAATTGTTTACGCAGCAAAAGCAAAGTGAGCTTGATAAAGGTTTGACCTTTATAGTATGACAATGAGAAACGTTATACTCAGTGATCTATTATAGATTCTGAGAAACTTGTCTCTAGTCGCACTAATTGAACAATTAAGGATCTGTTGGTTAATGTTGATATTAAACTTTGTATTTTGGCTAAAGAATGCAACGTGGCGTTCTTGAGTGATTTCTTCGGATGAAATATCCGTCGTGATTTCTTTGTTTGAAGAGTTCATTCTAGAATGGCCCTAGAGTTTGTATTCTGCTAAGATCACAGTTTGATATACTAACTTATAGAGCCTACTGTAGACTCAGATAAACTTTCCGGAAATTCGTGTTCTCTGATTTTGATATCAGTCAGATTGTCTGGTTTGATCGAAGTATAGAGAATACGTATTTGTCAGTAGGGTCAGTGAGAGCGTACAAATTTCTTTCTAGTATTATATATCCTAAGTCTTCTTTTATCCGTGAAAGCAATGAGAGTAGTTTTTGTTATATTTGATATAAAGTTTTGTATATGATATAAAACTAAGAGACTTGTGAGACACTCCCATTAGTCGCGCATTAGATATGATCTAATAAAGGACACAGTAAGACTATTTGTATGACGGTTAGTATAACTATTTGACAGTTAACGTGTCTTTTATTTATGTAGTATACATCTTTCGTAAAGGATGATTCCTTTGTCGAAAGAGAGATTGATTGGAATGTCTAGTCAATCTTATGAATCATAAGATGATGGTGTAATGAATACTATATTATGTGCGATTAAAGATATCAATTTAATCGTAACTGTTACAAGTTATTTTGATATGTTACAGACCATAGGATGTGTCTTGAAACATGTTCTTTGTAATCTTTGAGATATTAAGAACGAGTTTCCTATTCAATGAGAATTTAGTCTGCAACCATAAGGTCAGATTAGTTTTGATTCTAATTATGACATTAGATGATCTATGTCATATAAAGTCAGAAAAGATGCAGTGGGAGTGTCACCATTGATTCTATTAAACTAGTGGAATCAATTGAAACTTATGAAATATTGACGTATGAAGTTGCATAGTGACCCTATAGATTAGAAGTTGATATTAGTTTTGTGCTTTCTGTTGTCTTATAGTATTTTGGATTTGATCCATATATACTTAGACAACTCAACAGCTATAACACAGAACTGATATAGCATCTGAGTCATATTGATGTAGAATTTGGATTCTGCAGAATATAAATGATGCTGGCTAAGGAAAAACGGTTGGGTTTGTTAGACAGACTCGATTTATTAAAGCAGGCTTACTTGATCTTGCCTACCTCTTGAGTGCGAGGTGAGCTCTTGAGGGCCATGGGTATGCGATACACATTGAGATGTGTATATGATACTGTAGATTGGCACTAGAGCAAGTAGGAGAAATTGTTAGGGTTGGTGCTCGGAGTGTCAATCCGGATCGTATTTATATCCGATTCATAAATACGAACAATTCTGTTTTCCATAATATTATTTAATTAATGGTAGCACAATTGTCTTTTATACACTTATTCGATCTAATTACGATTAGATATCTGATTACGATTAGATCGAATCTGAATCTGGTTCAGTGATACGTGTATATTAGACAAAGACTCTAGGATTTACAATATAGTGCGCAGTTACAACGTAGTTTGTAATTGGCATTGGGAAGCGCACTATAAGATGTATATCCTTAAATAAAGTTTCTGGTCAAGATTTACTAACACAGGTCGGTTAGTAAAATCCACTAAGACCAGTACATATCGTATATCGTGATTTGGTCTGATGGTTTATCCCAGTGAACCATGAGTCTCGGGAGACTCGTATAGATATGTATGTGTTTATTTGATAAGACACGGAATGACTCACTGAAGATTTCCTAATAGATGGTACACCAACGTCAATATGAATCTTCTCGAGTTGAACGATCATAGTGGTCCTTCGACTTGAGATTCCACAGTGGGATATATGAGTTATCCTCCATACTTTGATGACAGTCACGTCAATGATCTATTCATGATCAGACCTCCGCATGTTCGTTGGGTGTGGACTGATGCTCATGATATGAAGTGCGTATCAAGATAGGATCCATCAGTACTGTGTACAGGGCATAGGCATCCGCACGTGTTTACGATCTAGTAAATCCATGGCCGTGGTATAACTTCGGAAATCAATTCCGAGTGTTATTTAGAGATCGTAAATTGAAAATCGACTATATTATACCGAACAGATTTGACGTTATCCCAGGTATAATATGGATGGCCTGTAATAATAATTATATTAATTGATTATTTGGATATTTAATTGTTAAATATTTGAATAATTAATTAATGAAACTTTTTTCGTAAATGTTAAGGAATTTATCAATCATTATTGGTCTAATTGGCATGGGGCCTGATCCATTTCCTTGATTGCCGCTTTGAGTTTGGAATCCAAGCTTGCGGTCTCCCACCTTAGATGTTTAGCTTCGTCCTAGATGGTTAGAATTTGCCAAAGTAAAAACGAAGAATGAAAACAGGGAAGAATGTTTACCTTGAGGATTTGGGCAGAGAACTTGGAGATCACCTCCTCGGGGGAGATGTTCTCATATTTTTGGATCTGCTCGGGGGGGACTGACTCGGCCAGTAGGTTGATTGCATACATTAGATGGGCTATCGCGTTATGGACCTTCTCATTAAGGTCATTCACCCCCAACACCACCCAACCCTTCCCGGTCCTGGAGGGAGCCTCATCAGTTTTCTTCTCCTTCTGAGCGACAACCTTCTTAGTGGGGGGTTCTGTTTCTTATTCCTCTTCAAGCTCGGCTACTTCTTCGCCGAACAGACGGCGGCATTTTCTCGAAGGTCTGGATAAGGCGGGGGATGGTTGGACTTTTGGGCTTAGAGCAGATAGTGTGAGATGAGGTTGAAGAGGTGCCACTGGATGAGCAAGCGGTTTGGCTTTTCCCTTAGCCTCATGAGGAATCGCAGTGGTCAGTCGCCGCTGAGAACTTCCAGTTTCACCATGACCGGCCTTATTGGCCAGACTCTGAATCCGCCATATGACCTTGCCCGACTTTGTCATTTCTACAGAATACAAGACAGAAAGTATGGTCAGTTTCTGAGTACGGATAACTTCATTCAGATTCGAGCTGAGCACATAAAATTTATTAGAAGGTCAGACGATAACTACCTAATCGTCCTAGAGCCTATGGAGGTGTGTTCCGGATGAGGCCCGATTCTACAAAGGCAGCGTCGTTGACAATTCTCTTCAAGAAGCCGGAGAGAAACTCTGGGCTTTCTTAATCCTGGTCCAGACCTCATGACTGACTTTGGGAGGATCCCTCCAGCAGACTGAAAAGGTTTGGGAAGTTAGCATTTTTTCATGAAATTTACGGAAAAACTAAGGGCTCATGTCCTCACCTCATGCCGAAAAGACATCTGGGACGTCTATTTCTACGAAATCTGTTGATTGAGATCGGCCCCAGTCGCCCGTGGTTCAGAACCATGGGTCTTTGAAGTTCTTGTTAGTTTGAGGGAGCTCGGTGATGAGGGCAGATACGTCAAAATAAGAAGAAATGTAGTACCAACCGTGATGAGATTTTGGGTTGGCCTTCGGTTTGTACAGTCTTTGCAGCTTCACAAAGGTCGGTTCTCCTAGGCCCGCTCGGTGCCATATCATGAAAAGACCAGCCAGTATCCTCCAAATGTTCAGATTTAGCCGGCATGGAGCAACTTCCATCAAGGCAAGCATCCTCGCAAAATAGGACTGGATGGGCAGTCGCAGACCGCACTCGAATAAGGAAGTGAGAAGAGCCACAGAGCCAGACTCGGGCCGACTTGCGAATTCGGCAAGGCCCGGGACCTCAAGTGCTATGTCTATGAGGACCTCATACTGATGGCGGAGTATGCTCAAAGCGTCTTCCGTGATGGTTGAAGGACGATCCATGTTCAGGGAGGACCAGTCTAATTCGCCCGGTTCAGGATTTTTCCGGGGAATTCGGTGATGGTAAGTGTCATTTTCTTCCTAAGAAGGGGTTGGAGTAGTATCTAATTGCTCTAAGCTGGCTGAGCTGGAGGAAACCTCTTCAGTGCGATGAGATTAGGAGATTGGGGGCCGAGCTGAGGACGATTCAGCGTCTGACATTCCTAGCAATGGCAGGGTTCGAGAATGGCAGTTAGTAATTAGTTTGTGGGAGTCACACGCTAAAAGACTATTCTAAATTCCAGAGACCTAGGCCCAAAGTCTCTAAACGTCCTAGCAATGGCCAAAAACTGTAAATCTCTTCCTAAAACATCAAACCAAACACACAAAAAATAGCAAACCCAGGAAAATTCGAAAATCAAACACCCTAACCCACAACCCATCATTCGACCAATAAACACATGCATTTTACACTACTCAACCAACCCACAAATCACACTACACATTTACAACGCAGAACAGAGGCATAAACATGATAGAAAACATGAAGAGCAAGCGAGAACGAATATATGAACTTTCACAAGCAGCAAATGATCATGAAAAGTTTCAGTGATTGAGAAGAATGAGGTCGAACATAAGACTTACTTGATTCGAGAGTTTGTAGGGAGAGTTGGTCTGGTCGGTCTTGAAGCTTGCTGATCACAGACAAGTGGGGAATAAGTCTATTGCGCGTCGGGAGCGCTGGTTTTCGTAAAAGAGAGAAATGTGTGTTGTTTCTCATTTTTTTCGACAGCTCGGGGCATTTCTAGCCGTTAGATGAGAGGGAGGTCTCGGATGTGCTCCGCGTGTCACTTTTAAGTTCCATCTACTCAAATTGTGATAAACGGCTGAGATTGGAAACCCTTCGGCTGCCCCTTGAACGGTTGATTGTTTTGATTTTGGCAGGAGGGTCGTGGATGCTCGAAAAGTGTCACGGCCGGATTAAACCCTAAAAATGATTTGATGGGCATTTATGAGGTAATGATGGTTTACGGTTTCCAAGGGACGGCTACCAGAGAGGTAAAATGGGGATTTCACTTCAAGACACGAGCACCGACTGGATAGACATCAGAATCTTCAGTGACCGAGCACATGAAGACGATAGAGACGACCTGAGTGATAGCCAAGGCAGTTTTTTGTGGCTTCTAGAGGCAATCATCCACCCGGTTGATCAGCATTCCCCTGAATTCATAGTTCCCGGTACCAACTCGCGCACTCGTTGAAACCGAGAACTAGGGGACATATGTTGATGGTGTTTTTGTGACAAAGTATTTGAACAGTACGGCAAGAGCATATATGAAATTTCTCTTTTAGGGAGGATGAATGTTCTGAGGATATTAGTTATTCTTCGACCATGCATGGTGTTCGAACCCGGTTTCCTGGATTTGATCGACCTGAGGACACAACATGATGCAGATGTCAGAGACCGACAACATCAAAGCCGAGACCGACCACTTTAGCCCGATGGCTCGGTTCGGTCCTATCTTTCCTCCTGGATCGGGAGAATGAGCTCGGATATTTTGGGTCAGTTCAGAAGTAGTTGGAGTAGGTCATCACAATATTTGGCTGTCCTCATGACGTCCGACGTGTAGCTGGGACCATTTGGACATTTCCCCCTGGCATGTATCACCACCTAAAAGATCTTTACAGACAGTCATCATAATTGTTGAGTGTGGCAGAGTATAAAACAGAGTGATTTGATGGGGAGTCAGATGGCAGGTTTTCTTTCGGCGAGGCAGTTGGGGCAGAGAGCCCGTCAATCGGCCAGAAATCCACGTGGTTGACGTCATGGAGATATGAGAATAGTGTTGTATTTTTCTTAGTATATAAAGGGAAAGTAATCTCATTTATATAGGTTGGTTAGAAAAAATCTCTCTCAAAGTACTATTTGTAAAACATCACAAAATAAACAGCTCGGTAACATTGGACCACTCTTGAAAAGAGGTCGGCCTAGCTCGGTTTGGTAATAAAACCAATACTCTACTTTGTTCTCGTGGAAGTAGGTTGGATTTATTCCGCCGAACCACGTAAACCATCTTGTCGGTTTTGTGTTTGTTTCGTCTTCTACTAAATTTGCTTTTGGTCCCCCATAACCAAACAAATTCACGGTTGGAGGAGGATTGTTCTGGGAACGGTATCTCGAATCTGCCCCTGGAACGAAAATCACCCATCAACAATAAGAATTGACAATAAGGAAAAAAATATTAAGGAAAAGATCCTGATTAAAGGCTATCATTTTTAGATGGAAGAATAATTTAATTTATTTAATAATTACCATAAAATCGAAGATAAGATACATTAATTTTGTTAGCAAATAATAGGGGTGCACATATTTTCGGTTCAAACGCAACTCGACCCGAACGCGTGCGGGTGTAAGAAGAATTAAAATTGATTTCAGGTCACCTCAACTCGAATAGTAAACTTCGGGTTGGTGCACATTTTTTGTGCAATAATTTTGGGTTTGACTCGAACTGCAACCCGAACCTCCAAAACTGTCGACCCGCGTTCAAATTAGACATTATAATATACTTTTTTTCTTCTTTAACCATGAAATTTAAGACATTCAATGATCATATGGAAATATGCATGGTATAAATTAAAAATAAGAATTTTTTCCCCTCAATTATTATGTGAAAACACACAAAATTTTCTTTAAAAAATTATGACCCAAACAGCCAACCTGAACCGCGACAAATTTCCCCTTCAAATATACGATTTCAGATTCAAATTTCCCAAACTACTGACCTAATTGAGTTTAACAAAAATTTTTAAAAAAAATATCGTATTGACACTATCCGCGATCACCCCCTGGCAATGAGAAAATCTTTGGTGCAACAGTGGTACCACGTCATCCATGCAACAAGCCAATCATCCATTGCCACGCGTGCTAAAAAATTAAAAAATAGGTATTAAATATACATGTCATTTTTTAATTCGCTGATGGTACCACGTCATCCATACCACTGTTGCACCAAAGATTTACTCCGACAATGGGAGAGGGAGGCGCAGAAAAATCAAAAATAAAGAAAAAAATAACACTGATAACAGGAAGGGCAAATACGTAAATAAGAGCAGAGAAACGTTCGGGAAATGGAAATTTAAACGGGAGGCGGGAGGGACAGGTGGCAACTATATATAGGAGTCTCTGCCGCTCTGGAAGCCAGTCACCCAATTAACCGCTAGCCCTAAATATAAAAAGTAGAAGCATTCCGTCGCAGATCCAACATTGAGCTCTTTTCTTTGCTGATTCCTTTTTCCCAGTCTCGCCTAATTTTGCTGACCAATTTTTCTTCTTAAAATTAAGGTACGGAAATGGACAGCTGGTTTGGTTTTCTCGTCTGATCTGTTTGTTTGGTTGCCGGGAAATCAGATTTTGAATGAGGTCGCTTTTGTACTTTTTTGTATCTGTCGTTTGGCTTCTAGGAGCTTTGAGAGATCTAAAAGCGTTGGTTACATTCTCAAAACAACAAAAGCTAGCTTTTATTTATTTCTTAATTTTTTTTTTAAATTTATTTATTGCAATTGTGTGGGCGATATACTTTAGGATGAATGATCGCTAGCGTTTGCGATTTCTGTTAGATCTATTTTGATTAATCATATTTTGTATTTTGTATATTTTATTTTTTGCTAATTCAATTGTTTTGATTTATCGAATTATTTTACGTAAGGTCAATTAATGTCTCTAGAAAGATTGCTCGTTCTTTGGTGCTATGTTTTCTTTACGAGTAAATTTAACTACTTTTCTGAAATCGTTTTTATAGCTGATTTCCAGGAATGATATTATTAATCTAAAATATCATGGAATGAGCTTGTTCTTAAAAATTAAATGAAA
Organism: Zanthoxylum bungeanum; assembly: GCA_019454045.1. Taxonomy (NCBI): domain Eukaryota; kingdom Viridiplantae; phylum Streptophyta; class Magnoliopsida; order Sapindales; family Rutaceae; genus Zanthoxylum; species Zanthoxylum bungeanum. The sequence continues at coordinate 12,445 of SKCR01018889.1, forward strand.
ATTTGCAATTTTTTAATCTCTATTTTGTCTGTACAATGTTAAACAGAAAAGATTACAATTCATGAAGGATTTTAATGTTTAGTTCTGCTGTGATCATAGGCTTTTCTCAATGCTTCAGTTCATTTATGTACAAATTATTCATGATTTATTATCCAGAAAAATGTTTGCATGTGATGTGTTCTAATAATTTTTCTGTAGCAGGATACAGGATAAAGTTGCCCTGATCTGTGGTTTACTCTACAGTTCAAGATGGTTGCTACTGCTGCTGCTTCGGCATTCTTCCCGGTTTCTCCGCCATCATCAGATTCTGTTGCAAAGATCAAAAACCTTGGATCTGCTAAATTGGGAGGTATTAAGTCAAAATCCTCTTCTGGTGGTTTGGAGGTTAAGGCTAATGCTCAAGCACCTCCTAAAATAAATGGATCTTCTATTGGTTTGACGACGCCAGCTGAAAGTTTGAAGAATGAGGATATCCCCTCAGTGTCACCTCCCCCTAGGACTTTTATTAACCAATTACCTGACTGGAGCATGCTTCTTGCTGCTGTAACAACAATCTTCTTGGCAGCAGAGAAGCAGTGGATGATGCTTGATTGGAAACCAAGGCGGTCTGACATGCTTATGGACTCATTCGGTATTGGAAAAATTGTTCAGGATGGTTTCATGTTTAGGCAAAATTTCTCAATTAGATCATATGAGATAGGTGCGGATGGTACTGCATCGATAGAGACATTAATGAATCATTTACAGGTAGATGATCATCTCTTATGTTGGCATGATGTGAAATTGCTAAATTATGTAGTTACTGTTGTTCTTTCAGTTGCATAATTCTTTTTTCTTTACATTTGTGGCAGGAAACAGCGCTCAATCATGTTACGAGCGCTGGTCTTCTTGATGATGGCTTTGGCGCAACCCCAGCGATGGCCAAAAAGAACCTGATATGGGTTGTTACTCGAATGCAGGTTGTGGTAGACCGCTATCCCACTTGGTAAGCATCCATTTGATGCAAATATGTCAAACCTCATGGCTTCATGCTGCAATTCAGTTAGAGCCGAAATCCTTGTCATTTAATCATGTGATTTAGTGGTTTGCATTTGGCTGTTCTGATATGGTTGGAATGATGGTTTTTTGTTACTCTTGCAATTTAAACCTATGTAATATACTACTGTTGTGTGAAATTTATGAAACTTACCTTGGAACAAAAAATTCGTTTGGTTATTAAGTTGCATCTGTAAATTTTTCCTAGGATCTAGCAGAAGTTGGTCTGTGGATATATCCAAAGGCTTACGGTCTTTATTCACCACTAATTGAAATCATGTATGTTGTACAGCGGTGTATGTAGTTTTGAAGGTTAATAATACTATTACTTTGGACTGTATATTTAGAAGTCGAAATCCTTCAGGAGCTTATTCTTGGAATTTTGAATTTTGGGTTTTATTGAGTTTTAGACTTTTATTGTGTCTGTTGTTGGCATTCTCTGGTACATCACTCCTGCTGGTCGACAGTCCTTTGTTTGGGGTGTTTAATGAGGATATTACTTAACAGAACAAAAAAAATGGAAAAAAACTATTGAAGTTTAAATGACTAATCAATTCAGTCTTGCAGGAATGATATTGTCCATGTAGAAACCTGGGTTAGTGCATCTGGAAAGAATGGTATGCGACGTGATTGGCTCATCCGTGATGCTAAGACAGGTGTGAAACCTTAACAAGAGCAACCAGGTAGGGAATTGTTTTGCACAGTTTTATTACTTCTGTTTGGTGTTCCATTTTCTGTTATCCTCTAAATGGGTTGCCTGTTACTGAAATCACGCTTTTATGAATTTTCTGTAGTTCATGGGTTCTTCCAAGGAAGGTAGCATTTGATAGTTAGGGTTGTTTGTATTGTTAATCTCTCATGAGACAAAAGTCAGAAATGTGTTTAATACTAGTTTTTTTTGTTCAAAAATTTGCTTTTCTTGTAAATGTTGTTAGATGATGTACATGATAATGGAAAATTTACATCTCAGCAGCGGCGGTCGTGATATATATGTGTGTGTGTGTCTATTATTTTTGTTGGATTTGATGGTTATAATTCATATAGCTTTTATGGTTTGATGTTTACAGTGTGTGGGTAATGATGAATAAACTTACTAGGAGGTTGTCTAAAATTCCTGATGAAGTTCGACAGGAAATTGAGCCTTATTTTTTGAATTCTGACCCTGTTGTCGACGAGGATATCAGAAAATTACCAAAACTTGATGACAATACTGCAGACTATGTTCGTAGAGGTTTAGCTGTAAGTGAGTTTTTTTTGTATATTAAATTAAATTTAATCTGTAATAATTGTTTGATACTAACTTTTTGCTTTTTTGTGATATATCTTGTTATTATTCAAAAATTTGCAGCCTAGATGGAGTGATTTAGATGTCAACCAACATGTCAATAATGTGAAGTACATTGGCTGGATCCTTGAGGTATCTTTTCTGTCAAAGCTTATTTTTCAATAACCTTGCAGAAATGTTGATTAAATTTCTCTGACAGAATTCACGTTTAAACGCGTATACCATAATTATTAGTATGCACTACAAACAGTACACATTAATAACTGACTTGAATAGAGAATTTAGCTTTAATTTTGCATATTCTTGTGTTGACTTCTCTGCACTGCTTAGCAAATTTGTATTTTACAAAGTACTTGATGAATCAATTTAGTTTATACTTTTGGTTTTTAATAGCCAAGTTTAAACATTTACAAGCCTTGGTAGTGTGCATATGTTATGCTTGACAATTGACTCAATAAGTCAAACATAATGCATTTTAGAGCTGAAGCCTTATTTACCCAGCGTACAGGGCTTCCTACACTGTAAGCCATACTTTTACGGTTTTTTTGTCCCTTTTTTTTTTTTACTTTTTTTCCAATTCTGTTTCTTTCTTCATCTTTTTTTTTCCATTTTCTTTATTTACGATCCTTTCTTTTACGTTTATGTTTTTTTCTTTTATAGTTCTGTTTTATTTTTTTATTTTTAATTTTTTTCAGTTCAGTTCTGTTTCTTTCTTCATCTTTTTTTTTCCATTTCTTTTATTTACGATTCTTTCTTTTACAATTTTTTTTTTCATTTTTTTAGTTATGTTTCTTTCATCTTTTTTCTTCTTTTTTTTCCCATTTTTTTTATTTACAATTCTTTCTTTTACTTTTTCTTTATTTATAATTCTTTTCTTTTTAGTAGATGTTTTTTTAATGCTTACTTGAATTATGCATATTTTGTTAAGAATATGATGATGATGTTTTTTTTGACTAGATATTTTTTAATTACGTTTGTTTTGATTATTTTCTTGAATTTCAAGTTTTGAATTGTGCATATTTTGTCAAGTATTATGAATTGGACAAGTAGAAGTAATATAAAAGTAGATTATATGTCAAAATATTACTATCTATTTATTATTTTTTTACATTTACAAGTTAATGATGCATATATTACAAATTTAAAATTATTATTAATAAACGTGCATCTCGTGTCTGTGAGTCGTGCGCCTCTCGCCCTTTGCTTCGCTTTTATGGCTTTGATCACCTCGGTGCGCCTATCGCTTTTAACAACCTTGGGGAGGATTTAATAGTAGATTAAATTGGAGAAAGCAGAAATTGTATTCTTTTTTGGTTATTCATTCTAGGGTGAATGAATTATGCTATGTCAAAGTTTCTTATTCCATTATGTTTTTCTGCCATTTTTTCCAATTCAAGTTATTTTGTGCTTGTTGCAGAGTGCTCCTCAGCAAATCTTGGAGAGTCATGAGCTAGCATCCGTGACTCTGGAGTATAGGAGGGAGTGCGGAAGGGATATTGTGTTGCAATCCTTGACCGCTGTCTCAGGCAATGACATTGGCAACTTGGTGAACTTAGGCAGTATCGAGTGCCAGCACTTGCTTCGACTAGAGGAAGGTGCTGAAATTGTGAGAGCAAGGACTGAGTGGAGGCCTAAGGTTGCCCAGAACTTTGGGAATGTTGGACGGATTCCAGCAGAAAGCACTTAAACCCAAGTTTCATGCTTCTGGTAATCACAAGGCCTAGTGTTACATTGCTTGTGTAGAATCCTGTTTGTGTTCTTGGATCTCTATATATAAATATTTATTCCCTAGTTGTCTTCTTTCGGAAAAAAGGTTGTAAGTTCGATGTAATTACCCTTTGCCGCGCTATTCTTTCTCGCCATCTATTTTGCAGATTCAATTTACTCGCTGTCCAGGATGATTGAGTTTTATAGAGGGACAAGATTCATCATCTATGCTTTGCCTAAAATGTTCAGTTGGTGCCGGTTACCTGATCTTTAGTTGGACAAGGCTTATATTTTTTGGTATTTTTTTTTTTTTTTGTTTAGTTAAATCTTCTAAAATTAGGCTACTGAAACTTGTGCGTCGACTTTGGCAATAATTATTTTCTTAATCCGCCAGCTCGTATAGCCCGCCGAGCCAGCCGACACGTGAAGTTGTGCTTGTTACATTATTGTATGTGCTGTTTTGGGTGTGAGCTGTGGAATTTTCCTTTAAAAGGATAGCTAATAATGTCGTGAATGATTAGGAGGAATAGTATCCCAGAATCGGAGTTGATAAACCTCAATATGTCCGGACCAATTGCTTCTCTACTCTGATCAAGAGGTAGAGAGAAAAAAATAATAATAAGAGTTTTATTAAATAAAAAAAAAAAACCTCAAAAACACTTGTAAGAAGAAATTTTACATTCTGTCCACGTGTTAATTTAGAGCTGCTGGCGCGTGGGGATGTTTCATAATTCCAAATGTGTATTTTATGTAATAGGCGCGTGTATGTTGATGAAAAATGATAATTTTTATTTAGTTTTCTTAACTTTTAATTCCAAAATTAAATATCTGAAAAATTATAAAATATTTTATAAAAAATTATATGTTATTAATCTAAAAATTATAAGCTTTAAAACAAGTATAATGGGCGATGTGTTTCGAGAAAAAAATATCAAAAATACCCTTATGTTATGAGAGAATTGATAATTTCAGATTAGTCATTTTCAAACACTCATATCTTTTTCATTTGAACTCCAAATCGTAATTCTATATACATTTAATACACATACCTACAATTTTCATCAATGATCCTCTCTCAATTTCGAACTTTCGCAAGGTCAAAATCAACCCTAAAATTGCTACATCTCACATACTACACATCCCTCACATTTTATCTAAGTCACTATGAATTACTTTGTGTTCAATTACAGTCATATTTTACTTAAGTAACATTGAGCTCATTCACATTCACAATCACAATCGTATTGAGTCTGGTCACATGAATATTTTACCTAAGTCATGTTATTTTCTTTTGGGGTTTGTGTTGAGTTTCTACTATAGTCCCAAGATCATTCAAGCAATGAAAATAATGTGAATACAATAAAGAAGTATGGCGGAATCATACTTACAATGAACGGATTTGCGATGCAATGAACACAAAACTTTCTCCATTCCTTGGAAGCTCTCGGCCATGCCCAAAATTTGTGCTCCATTTGTGTTCTTCAAGCTCCAAGCTTTGATTTGAAATTCCATGCTCAAGGGTTTGTTTCCCTATTACCTTTGGATGACTCTTTAATGTGCTAGCACTCTTGAAATATTGCCACAATTTTTCTTTGCCTTCTTGCATCTCTCGGCATTGAGAGAAAAATTGAGAGAATTTTGGCCCTTGGCCGAATGGTGAGGGAGAGAGGGAGAGAAGATGAAGTTGTGTTTTTTTTTTTTTTTTTTGTGTATTTTAGATTTCAAAAATCTAATACCAAAAACCAAAGTAAAAAAGGTACAAGGCATTTAAGCCTTCCAACCACCACAATCAATCACAAGTGACAACCATCACATCACTCAAAGTTATATGACTTCCATCACAAGAATGACTAATGATGTGACGCGTGATGTGACTTGTGGGCCCCACTTGATTCGAAATGCGAGTGGGCCCGCAAACACTTCCGGGCTCGGGTTCGCTAATTCCGAATTAACGAATTTTCCGTTGCGACGTAATTAAATCAAATTTAATTAAATAATTATGCCCAGCAAAATTATTATTCACGTCGCTATTGAATTAATTCTAAATTAACTCGTTCGCCCGAATTAAAATCTAATTTTAATTCCGCGTCGAAATCTAATTTCGTATAATATATCGAATATATTATTTTATCGATTAATTTCAAATTAATCGCTCTCTCTCTTTAAATAATTTTATCCCAGATAAAATATCTCTGTAATTAATCCTATATTAATTTTCTCTCTCTTATAATTAATCCCAGATTAATTATGTGCGAGTCATACGTCATTGGTGAATCTTCAGGAAGCGACCCATGATATCCCCGGATATGTTGGCAGTAAATTCGGTCGTCGGATTATCCGAACACGTACGTACCTAGTACTACGTTTTTACCGATTTACAAGATATGGTTGGCTTCTAGCAAAGCACCGTGCCTTCCCAATTCTCCAGAAATATTCTTAAAGGAATATGTAATCTATATCAGGCATATTATACGTAGTATTGCGTATTGCGATCCAGTATCGGATGTCACATGCTAGGCCTGGGGCTGGAATTGTGTCTGCCCCGTACGAAGCACATGTCGGATCTCTGGTAACTAGTCTCTATAATCGGATAACTATGACCTTGTCATATTATCCCGATAGCTGCAGCATATAAGAGCGCCAGTTCTGTATCATACGTGATCATCATCTCCACTATGACTGGAGTGATACTTCCATCTTGACATCACACCCAATACACTACGATTCTCAATAAACCCAGAAGAGGCGTACACAGAACAGGTTAAAGCCCTGGACGACCAAAACCAAAGTATATGATTGTCGCAAGTATTAGCAGTGCAAGTCTCAGGTTAAGACCAAATACACCTACCCTGATTTAGACTTCCATAGACACATAGTCATACTACCAATGGAATTCCGAGGGGTCTATCCAGAGCGAAGCTGTTTCCGTACCATCGGTAAACACAACCTCCTATTACACTTGCATGAGTATCCAATACCAAATATATGAGAACTATGCCGTTATGCTCCCATAACACGCACAAGTGCAATACTAGTCTATTCCGCATTATCGATGTCCAATCTCGATAATACTCCGACTAGGGATGTTTTAATGATTAAACCTTAATGGATTGATAATGTCTCATATCTTATCAATCTGGAACTAATCATATAGACTTTTATCATTTATATATCCTGGTAATCTAATTACAAATGATAAAAGAGCAATTTCCTCTGTCAGATAGTTAATTTGTACAACAACTGTTGGACAATTATAACCCATAGCGTCACTATTTGTACAGATCATGGTGTTGTTGTACAAATTAACTATGTGACAAAGGAGATTGCACTCTTATTATTTGTGATTAGATCACCTAGATATATAAATGATAGGAGGTCCCTGTGATTTGTTCCTGGATTGAGAATGATATGAGACAATATCAATCCACGAAGGATAAATCATTAAATATCTCTAGTCAGAGTATTATCGAGATTGGACATCGATGAATACGTAAAAGACTAGTATTACACTTGTGCGCGTTGTGAGGGCACAACGACATAGTTCTCGTATATTTGGGCATAGGATACTCATGCAAGTGTAATAGGAGGTTGTGTTTTACCGATGGTACGGGAAACAGCTTCGCTCTGGATAGACCCATCGGAATTCCATTGGTAGTATGACTATGTGTCTATGGAAGTCCGAAATCAGGGTAGGTGTATTTGGTCTTAACCTGAGACTTGCACCGCTAATACTTGCGACAATCAATATACTTTGGTTGTGGTCGTCCAGGACTTTAACAGGTTCTGTGTACACCAATGCTGGGTATATTGAAAATCGTAGTGTGTTGGGTGTGATGTCAAGATGGAAGTTTCACTCCAGTCATATGGAGATGATGATCGCGCAGGGATACATAACTGGTTCTCTAAAAAGGTTGCAACCGTCGGGATAATATGACTTGGTCATGATTATCCGATATTAAAGAGACTAGTTGCTCGTAATCTGATATATGCTTCGTACGGGGCAGACACTGTACCAGCCCCAGGCCTTGCATGTGATCATCCGATACTGGATCGAAATACGCAATACTACATATACTACGCCTAATACAGATCCTTTATTCCTGTAAGGATATTTCTGGAGAATTGGGTAGGCATGGTGCTTTGCTAGAAGCCAACCTTGTCTTGTAAATCGGTATAAACGTAGTACGAGGTACTTACGCGTTCGGATAGTCCGACGACCGAATTTACTGCCAACATATCTGGGGATCTCATGGGTCGCTTCCCGAAGATTCATCGATGACGTATGACTCACACTTTAATTAATCTGGGATTAATTGGATGAGAGAGAAAATTAATCTGGGATTAATTGCGGAGATATTTTATCTGGGATAAAATATCAATAAAAGAGAGATAACGATTAATTTGGAATTAATCGATTAATTAATATATTTGATATATTAAATGAAATTGGATTTCGACGCGGAATTGAAATTTGATTTTAATTTGGGCGAACGAGTTAATTTAGAATTAATTCGTTAGCGACATGAATAGTGACTTCGCTAAGCGTAATCATTTAATTACGACGCAACGGAAAATTCATTAATTTGGAATTAGCGAACCCGAGCCCGAGATCGTTTACGAGCGCATTCGCATTTCGAATTAGAATGAGGCACGCAAGTCGCATCAAGCGTCAAATCGTTAGTCACATCAAGCGTCAAATCATTAGTCACTTTGAGTGATGTGGCAACTTGTCACTTGATTTGATTGATTGATGTGAGTTGATGTTTGAGTGTTTGACACTCAAGTGTGATGGTTGCTGTGAGTTGTTGGATTAATTAAAAGGTTATTTACCTTTATTTGATATAGGTATTTGACTTTTAATTATTTTGGTATTCGATACACATTTGGTAATACAACTCACACAACTCTTCTCTATCTCCATTCTCTTCATCCTCACGCCCATGGAGGGCCAAAATGTTCACTGGTGTCTTCTGAAAAAACCATGAATGGGGAAGCAAGTGTGATGGTTTTTGTGGCAAAAATCATGAGAGCTAGCACTCTGAGAGACATGCGAAGGTGATAGGGAAGTCCACCCATGAGCTGGGAATCACCACAACGAAGCTTGGAGCTTGGAAGATGATTCAAAGGCCGAAAACAGTGAGCTCCTTCACTGCCACTGCCGAGCAGTCCTTATGACCAGAAATTCATTTTTGTTCGTCAAAGCGTCGCTCAACCGATCGATGTGAGTATTCCGCGACTTTCTCGATTGTATTCACACATGTTCATGCTTGTTTATTGATCCTTGGGACCTTAGTAAACTCCAACAATGGTATCAGAGCAAGGAAAAGCATGAAAAAGTTTAGGGCTTAAAATTTGGGTAAACTTGATTTTGAGCATGATTAATGAAATTGGATGAATTAGTATGCTTAAATATGTTTTAATTGAAGATTGATTGGATCAATTTGTTGAAATTGTGTTTGGAACAAATTTCCCCAATTTTCTTGGTGTTCGCCGAGAGTTTGAAGCCCTAAATGACTTGGTGTTTTTGATTTTTTATTCATTGGATGAGTTAGAATCATTCGGGAATGTGATTTAATGTCGATTGTGGATTTAATTGGATTGAAACCGAATCAGACACAAATAATCCCTAAAAGCTTAGAGTCATTGAGCATGATTGGGTTTGATTTTTAATTAAATTATGTTGGACACTATTTGTTGTAATAGAGCATGATTAATTAGGCTAATTGGTGTTTTGGAAATATTAATTGGGTAATTAATTGTGTTATACACTTTATGTAATTAAATTGGGAATTTGGAATTTTTGTAATTTAATTATATTGGGCCTATTTTGGAAATTGGGGTTGTTGTGTTGTAATTGGGCTTATTGGGCTTGGTTGTACTAAGTTGGGTTTAGGAAAAATTGATTGGATCCAATTGGGCCCAAAACTGCCTCCATAAAGCCCAAATACGACTAATGGACCTTTAAAGTTTAATTGGATCTAATGGGCCTAAATTGATTTCTGGGCTTATGGGGTAACTCCCGGATTGGACTTTGGTTATTGGGTTCGACCCAAGTTGACCAAAAGTCCACACCTTAAGAAATTAATTGAAAGCCCATTGGACTTTAATTAAATTGACGTTGGACGTTAATCGGGCTTTGAGACCCGTAGCGATTAAATTTGGAATTTAAGTCGTAAAGGTTCGTAAATAAAGTGTAATATTTAATTTTGAATTAAATAACGAATTAGAATTAAATGCATATTGAATTGGATTTAATTATGTAGTTTAATTTAATTCAAGAATGTGTGCTTTGAGTACTTATTCGCAAAAACGAGTTTGACTCGAGCAAAATCAAATCGTTGTTTGAACATTGGATGGGCACTAATTATCAGATTAATTATTTAATTAGATTGATTGATAACATGCTTGTGTGAATACATGGTTGCGATGCATGAATAATGTATATTGGATGGATATTAGATGGGTGGGGCAATTTTAGAAATTGTTGTAATAAATTTGATTTATTAAATTGGACTGCGTGTCCAGCTTTATTACCTCCTTATTCTTTGTATTCTCTTCTCACATATTCCCCTCAATGTAAATGAGGTTTCTTTAGAAGTGTAGTGTAACGGGTAGTAGAAGAAATATTGTGCTAGCGGGAGAGAGAGAAAGGAGAGATTTGATCTAGGATCAATGTGTAAAGTATCCATCCGCATATCATTATACTTTATTTATACGCGGTTTATTATGTGTTTAGAATGCATGTTTAAGGGTGTATGATGATGAGACCTTAACAAAGATAATAAATTGGTTGCCAATTTGCACTCGAAAAACCCTCGCAAAATATTAAGCGTCTTTCCTTCCATTGAGTGATTCTCACTCAAGATCCGAGACTGGCATTGGCTTGTTGGCCAAAGTCAAGGCCTTTGTCCGTTGAGGATGTGTTTGAATCACGACGGCTTGTTCCATATTGGTGTCTTGTCCAAGTTGTGGTTTGTTGGCCAAAGTCAAGACCACTTCTTGTCCATCGACATTGATTACGAAGCTTTCCATGGTCAATGGGTCGCGCTTAACTGGGATCACTAAGTTTGTTGTGCCAAAGCCAAGGCTTAGTTGTTCAGAGGAAAAAGGTTAGGTAATACATTGGATGTATTAGCATATATAAGATATATGTTTCGGACTTGGATGTCCCCCTACCGAATTTAGGAATTGGATTGGATCCAATCGATCTTAGAGATCTACCTAGTTAATTATCATACAATTTGTTGGCCAAAGTCAAGATTGTGTGATATTTAACGGGATCCTAGCCCACTAGGAAACGCGGTTTCCCGAGTACTCGACAGAGGGTTAGAGCCTCGCCGAAAAATAGTGGGAGGCAAAAATTGGATTTTCAATATTCGTTTAATTACTTGCCATACGCGCTCAAACAAATATCATTCGTCATATAAATTAAATGTTAGTTGGACTAATATTTAAATGTTGTTTTTAATAAATAGTTGGACTATATTCAAACTATTCATTTATAGTTGATTTTATAATTGGATTATAGTAATCAATATAATTGATTTTAATCTATTAAATTATAGTTGATTAAATAGTTGGACTATTGTAATCATTATAATAAATAATACCTAAATCGTTGATTAAATAGTTGGACTATTAGAATCAAGATAAAATTGAAAGATTGACATTTAAAACATAATCCTAAGGAAAATGTATTTAAATGGCTTAATTTTCAAATTGGGAATAAAGTTTCAGGATGGTCCTGGAAAAATAATAAGTTACTTTATTTGATAAAATAACATATTATGCCTAAGCCCGGAGTTAAGCAAATAGTAGAGCATAATCTTTGGAAGATTAATGTGATGATAACTTTAGTGCTTAATCCATTATACTTACCGCGGTAGACTCCTTAATTTCTTTGTCAGAGCTAAGGGTTAGATCTTTAAAGTATGATAATGAAATTGAAGGATCTTCATAGATCTATTTTAGATCTTAGAAGTACTAAATTGCAATTGATAACTCTTGGAGAGTTAATGACTATTCTCAATGAGACAAAGTCAAAGTTTGCAATTAGGCAAGTAGCGCAAGGCGCACCTTACTTCGATATTCTAGAAGTCCGAGGCTTGGCCAAAGGCTTCTGGAATATTGAAAAGGGCAAAGGCAAAATCACTATAATCTTCTGGGAAGATAAAGGACATATCCCAAAATGTCTGCCTAAAATGTGGCAAACAGGATCGCGGAAGCGTGACTGTCGTTTGGACAAAGCAGACATGAAGGAATTGAAGACGAGCAAGGTTCTGACTTCAAATATGTTTGTCAACATTATATTCACTACTAGTATTAAAATTGGATTTTAGATACTTAGTATGATATAAATATATACTGAGGTTCAGAATCTGCTATGAGCAGGATACTAACATCAATTGAGATTAATCTGCGATTTGGAAACGGGACGAAAGTCGCTGTTTTAACCGCAGGTACCTAAGTTTAGGAACTAACTTCGGGTGTGTACCTAAATTTGGAAACTGTTATAATGTAACTAGTTTGACTAGGAACATTATCTTTATATCAGTGTTTTACCCGCTGCGGGTGAACCCTTATATTCTAGAACACTAAAGTGTTTCATTATATAAAGATGATATTGAGATAAACACATTAGATGTGAATAACAGAATTTATATTTTGAATATAAATAAATCTCAGAAATATAATATGACAAACAAACAGCTCAAACTGATTTGATCAGAAGAAACTAATTTGTGGCATAGTTGTCAGGGACACAATTAAGCAAGACTCGTATATCCACACTTTTGGAGAGTGAGTACTAGGACTAATTTGATTCTAATCAAATATAGTTTACGAATCTAGTTTATTGGGCAAAGTGCCTAAAACACTATTTACTTGGTAAAAGTGTAAATGCCACCGATCTGTTAGCCCTAGTTCATAGTGAAGCAAGTGGGCCCATGTCTAGCTGGGCTAGAGGTGGATATGAATATTTCGTGACCTTTACGGATGTGGCATCGCGTTATGGTTATGTGTTTCTTTTGAAGAACACAAATCAGAAACTTTTAAAGTTTCGACACGAAATAGACAAACAAATCGGCTATAGTATTATACCGTCACGGTAAGACCGTAATGGAAAATACTTAAGCAATAAGTTTCTAATATACTTGAAAGAGTATAGTATTCTTTCAAATGAGGACTCCTCCCGGAACACGTCAGTTTGACGGTGTGTCCGAACAGGATAAACCAAATTTTGTTGGACATGATAAGGTTAATCATGAGTCGATCTGAGCTACCATTTCCTTCAACAGATAAGCTTTAAACAGTGCAAGAACTTATTTTGAATAAGGTTCCATAAAAAATCTGTTTGACAGATTTCATATTAGATATGAACGGGAAAGAAATCGGGTTTCTCAATCCTGATTATTTGGGATGCTAGGCATATGTTTTGGATGATACCAAACTAGAACCCAAATTGGATAAGTGCCAATTGTAGGTTATCCTAGGGATACATAAGTATATTACCTATACAACTCACAAGAGAACAATTAGATTGTTGCTCGCCATGTGGTTTTCCTAAGAGGAATACCGATATGCAGTGGTAAGTGGGAGGATAGTAAAACTCGATGAAAATCGGAGTAATACTGTTCCAGACATCGATTCCTAATGGAACACAAATAGTTCATCAAGGATGAAACTATAACATTAATCTTCGAATACACAAGAACCGCGTATGTCGGAGAGAGTCAGAAAACAACCTGGGGTATGGGTTTCTGATCTCACCTCATAAAGATGTTAATCTTTTGAGGAACACAACTGACTACGTATGAGGAAGTGATACAAAGTATCGACTCCCTAATTATGGCAAAGTGCCATAATATCCTAATGGGATTCCATGTATATCAACAAGTTTGGAGACTAGTTGATGTACCGCAAGGCATTGTGCCTATTGGTACTATAAGTCTTCAAGGAAGACAAACATGGAAGGCAACATACCAACGTACTAAGCTAGGCTTGTAGCGAAAGGTATCGTTATCAACATTATGTTGATTACGATTCAACCTTTTACCTGTTGCCACGGTAAATCCATTTGGATAATGCTTGCTAAAGCTGCATGTTTCATTTATGAAATATGACAGCTGAACGGAAAATCGCTTTCCTGAAAATGAAACCTTTTGGAGGATGTTTACAACATCCTGTCGATTTTTTCGTACCATAACTAGCAAACAAGGTTTGTAGGTTATTCGATCCATGTTTGGATTGAAGCAAGCATAGGTTCTTATAATTATCGTTTTGATGTAATCATAATGGAATATGATTTAATTCAAAACAAAAATGATTCTTGTGTATATAAGAGGGTTAGTGGGAGCTCACTGACAGTGGCTGTCCTATAAAATAATGATAATATGTCATTTCTTGGAAATGATATTCCCATAAAATAATCGGTGAAAGCTTGGCTTTCGAGAAAACTCTCCGAGAAATCGTACATTAAAAATGTACGTGACCTGGTGTCTCATATGCTTTGAGCATATGGATTCACAAACAGGCCAATCCGAGTGATAGTCACTGGATTGAAGTTAAGAACATACTTAGTATCTTAGAGAACTAATGATGCTGTCTTAATCTATGGAGAAGGAGAACTTGAAGTGACTGGGATCACTATAGCAAGTTTCCTAAACCGATAAGACGATTATAAGTCGCAAACGGTACTATACAGTTTGAATAACGAAACAGTGAGATGGAAATCTTCCAAGCAAGATACTGTTACCGAATAAACAACAAATGCGGGTTATTGCTGCAGCTGAGGCAGCAATAGAAGCCATTTGGGTCGATAATAAATCTAATTAGATTAGATATAATTCTGTTAGCAGTTGAGCTAGACATCAGCACAGGCTAAAGAATTAATGGTCTCATCAACGATCCAGATACATACTTCGACTATTCATCTGATTCGTTCGGATCATACATCGTGGCGATGTGATGATCGTATAAATCGCATCAGACGATAATCATGAAAATCCGCTGACGAAAGCTTTTCTCAGCAGTTTGATCCAACCGTACATAGTTCGGGTGTAAGACACTCGAGTGACTGGCTATAGGCCAAGTGGGAGATTGTTGGACAATTATGACCCATAGCGTCACTATTTGTACAGATCATGGTGTTGTTGTACAAATTAACTATGTGACAAATGAGATTGCACTCTTATCATTTGTGATTAGATCACCTAGATATATAAATGATAGGAGGTCCCTGTGATTTGTTCCTGGATTGAGAATGATATGAGACAATATCAATCCACGAAGGATAAATCATTAAATATCCCTAGTGAGAGTATTATCGAGATTGGACATCGATGAATACGTAAAAAACTAGTATTACACTTGTGCGCGTTGTGAGGGCACAACGATATAGTTCTCGTATATTTGGGTATAGGATACTCATGCAAGTGTAATAGGAGGTTGTGTTTTACCGATGGTACGAGAAACAGTGTAGGCACTGCATTTTTGCATGTAAGACCCGATGATGAGTCTCATTTGGAGGCACTACCTTTTAACTCGCGGGAGCCGCGGGAAACGGACGTCGGAAGGGGAAATTCAGAATAAGTACGTCATCAGATTCATTTCGCAAGTTCACTGTCTTCGTTCGTGCTGCGTTCGTGGACACGTTCGAACGATTGCGGGCGTTCGTGTAGCTTTCGAATCAGCGTTCGAACGGCGTCGGTATTTCTGGTTTTGCTGCTAGCCTCACACCCCAGCCCAATTAGCCCACCAAAGCCCATAAAACACATCCCAATTAATAAAACACATATTTAACACATGGGGAATTAAATAAAATATTAATTAAATCATATACCAAATTAAATCAAACATTAAAATCAATCAACCAATTAGATTCCCAATCAAGAATATTTATATTCCTAATTAAAAATATTGTATTCCTAACTTAACAAATATTATGCCTAAACAACACAAATTAAATATATTGACTTCCTAAATTGAACTAATTTTGTCCCCCCTCAATCTTAGGATTTCCTTGTTTGACACCAAATCAAATCCCCCTTAAATGCCAAATCTCTTTCCTTGTCAAGCAAGGAGTAGCCCTACCCCTTTGCCTATAAAAAACCAACCTCTCCCAACCCTTGGAGACACTCACTCACACGTATACAGCAAGAAAAAAAAGCCTTTTGATTCACGCATACAGCAAGCAAATATTTCTCTTCTCCTCCTACACCCTTAGCCGAAAATCACAGCCCCATAAACCCATCCATTGCCGAAAACATTACAACCTAAAACACCACCGAAACAGCCCCTATACGGCAGCACACATCACTGAAAAATAGCCCCTATACAGCAGCCCCATATCACCGAAATACCTAAAAAAACAGCCCCTAAATCACCTAAACCAAAGATTAAAAAAACTGCACTTTTAATCCCTAAAATAATAACTAAAAAACTGCACTTAAAGCCTTTAGAAACACCCAAAAGCAGTAGCCTAAAACACCAAAAACAGTTACCAAAGTACAGCAGAAATACAGTAGCAATCCAGCAGCGAATCAGAGTCAAAACAGTAGATTGAGCAGTGGAATAGCGAGGAAAGGCGTGAACCTGTGAACCAGAGGAGTTGCGGAGCATTCCCCCCTTTTCGACGACCGTGCACCGTACTTCCGAGAGTCGACATAAAAGGTTAGACCTGAGGGTACTTTTCCTATTATTTCCATCTATCTTTTTAATTTTTTTATTCATTTTTATCGCATGAGAGTCGTTTATTAGTGCATGATTGTGGCCATTGAATGAATGAAAAATGTGTCGCCTCTCGTGGTAAATAGGATGGAAACCCGGACATAAATTTCATAGCCGATTCCGAATGGACGGTAGTATGATCTGTACTCGGGATTTAACTCCACGTACCACTTGAGTACACGACACATACTTTATTTTATCTTGATTTGTTTATCGTCGTTATTTATTTTCTGCATCTTATTTGTCTGAGTAATAATGAGGTCAAACGCATGGGCTTAGTAAGTGCGATTAAAGGTCCTCTATTTCGAGGGGTTAAAATCCTTTACCACGATGCTTCGCCGTGCCGGACGATGTATATTCGTTTGAATGTGAGATGTGTTCAATCGGGTATACGAAGTCCGATATAGTTGTTTCTATTTTTATATGCATTATGATGAGATAAAGCGCATGAGCTTAGTAAGTGCGATTAAAGGTCCTCTATTTTGAGAGGTTAAAATCCTTTACCACGATGCTTTGCCGCGCCGGATAATGTATATTCGATTAGATATGAGATATGTTCAATCGGATACACGAAGTCCGATATCATTGTCTTTATTTTTTATATATGTATTGTGTTGTTTGCGCATGGGCTTAGTAAGTGTGATTAAAGGTCCTCTATTTTGAGAGGTTAAAATCCTTTACCACGATTCTTTACCGCGCCTTTTAGCCCGTTATTATTTATTAGGTGTCATCTATTCATCCGTTCATGTATGTGTCATGTTGTTTACTGCATTTTGGAGGTCAGTGTTGTAACCCCGTTCGAACGTATTTCAGAACGCCGCACGAATGCATGTTTTCTGTCTGGTCTCATTCGAACGCGTTATCAAACACTATACTAACGCGAACCTTCTGTTTACCGTTCGAACGTGTTTGCGAACGCTACTCGAACGCGCATGCATTTGTTTCATCAGGTCTGGTCCTGTTCGAACGCGTTATCAAACGCCACACGAACGAGAACCTTCTATTTACCGTTCGAACGTGTTTACGAACGATACACGAACGCGAATACATTGAACTGAGTCATTTTCATCACATGTCATGTATAATTGTTTCTTAGGTGATCTCTCTTGTATCGTCTAATCAATCATACTATTTGAATTCCTTCCTTAATTTATTTGATGTGTTCATGAGATGGTATTCAAGCATGATTAGACCGTTAGTATGCTACTTGGTTCTTAAGCATGATTTAGCCCATTTAGTTGTTAATTTTCAAGCATGATTAGTCATTTATTTTGCGTTGGGAATTCGCATTATGTTTAGTTTTGTTCTTTATTTTCCGCATTATATAATTGAGGTATGTCATGAGATTATTGTATGATATTGTCGTTATAATGGTTTATTTTATGCATGCAAACTTATGAGTAAAATTGTCCTTGGAAATATGTTGCTTAGGCTTGGTTAGATTATTGCACAAATCATTTTATTACAAGTGGCATATGTAAGGGACCATTCCGAACCCAACGGTTTGAGGTCTTCCCTTGCGAGGGGTGAGTGCAGCCTTAAATCATTTTCCCGGTTCACACCGGGTGGCGACTCCATTATTCTCCGATTTAGTCCCCCGCGGGCTACTCCGTACTCCCAACTGGGCCCCGAGCCCGGGACAACATGCGTCACCCAGTTTCTGTGTCCCACAGTCTGGCAACTCCACTGGGGGGGATAGAGAATCATTTTCGAATAATATCTTGTAATATTATGATTTGTACTTTAATTAACCGTGTCTGCTGTGGGTTAAAAGGGGTTTAATCAAATGCACTTTTAAGGCGGGTTGGGTTTTGGTGTCTCCTTCATTCACTACTTTTCTATAAGGAAAAGTTGTGATGGCACCTAGATAATCATTTACTCGTAGCCTATTGTGATGGACTAATTTGGAGGACTCGTTGTGTTATTCCTGTCACCAAGCAATAAGAGCCTAAGAGGCTAGGGTACTTAAGAGAGCCTCGCTCCACCCTCCCTCTGGGGAATCTACAATGGGAAATCCATCTGACAGTCAGTCACACACCATAACTCGTTGGCACGTACTATAAGGTATAAAAAAGGTGTGCTCACTTGGTCGCTCGAACCTTGAGTGGGGAGACCTAGTTGTGGGCAATCCTTCACCAGCGAGAGTCTTTGTCTACACTCCCGCAAACCCACACATATACCGGGGTTGTTGGCCTTATAGCTAAGCAATATTTCCTTGTGCTTGTGGACCATCTTCATTTGGATGCAGTTGGGCCTCTTGTCAGAAATGCGAACTTGTTGGGCCATTTAAACTGGGACGAGTTCGTATCCTATGACAATTGGGCCAAAAGCTTCTGAAATGTTGATGAGCCACTCTATAGAAATTAATTTTGTATGCTTGTGTTTGGGAACATTGTCGTTTGGATCCATTAGGACCTTTTGTCATGAAGTATGGGCTTGTTGGGCCATTTAAACTGGGACAAGAACATATCTTATGATGATTAGGCCAAAAGCTTCTAAAACGCCAATGGGCCATTATATGTTTGTGTTTGAGAGCATTATCATTTGGATACGGTTGGACTTCTTGCCATGAGATGTGAACTTGTTGGGCCATTTAAACTGGGACGAGTTCACTCCTATGACAGTTGGCCATAAAGATCCTAAAATGATGATGGGCCGATTTGTGTGAAAATTTTAATGAGTTGATATATTCCTTGTATCACATGCATCTCATTCATCTCATGCATACATATAAAATGTTAACACCCTCTATGTCTATAAAAGACATCATAGATTCCTGTTGGGTTAGAAAGAGGGAAGACTCACTGAAAAGACCGATAACAGATATGAGTACATCCGATAACGAGGTATCCCGGATAGATCAGTTGGAAAACGATCTCGCCAAAATTACTGAACAGTTGCAAGCATTGACTACTGCTGTGGCTAGTATGGCTGTACCCCGTGCTGGGGGGGTTATGAGAATGTGAGGCGCGAGGAGCCTCTGAATGGGTTGGGGGATGATATCCCCACTTTTGATGACGACATGGCAGAGTATGCAACAGGCAGAGTGATTGGGTCTCAGGCAGAATTTCAGAAGCTTCGGGATCAGGTTGAACAGTTACCCGCAAAATGAAGGGTAAACATGAAGAGTTGTTAGATTATGAGGCAATGACCTTTGAAGAACAGTTTTCTGCTCAGTTCAAGATGCCAGATATGGCTAAGTTCAACGGGAATGGGGATCCGAGGGTTCATCTCCGTCAGTATGTATCAGTTATGAGTTCTGTGGGTTTGACAAAGCGACAGGTACAGAAGATGTTTGGAATGTCACTCGAGGGGGCACCTGTGGTATGATATCACAGCCTTGAGAAGAAATTAAGGGAAGATTGGAGGGAATTGGTTGATGCATTCCTGAAACAGTATGTCACGGACTTGGAGATAGATCTATCACTCTGTGATCTGGAGAACCCCAGGCAGAAATCGGAAGAGAGTTTCAAGGAGTATGTGGACCGCTGGAGAAGTCAGCTCTTAAAGATGCAGACCATGCCCTCAGAGAAGGACAGATAAAAATGATCATTAAGGGCACCAAGCCTTCCATCTATGGGAAACTGAGGAGGATGACCTCCATGATCAATGACTTCCGATAGTTGAGGGAAACTGTCATGGATATTGAGGAAGAAGAGGCCGAGAATAGAAAATTCTATGGTCTGAACAGGAGGCCCATTGGGGGGACATCGGGAACGAAGCCCGTTTCTGCTGAGATTGCCGCTATCCGAAACCGGAGATTCTCCAACTTGGGTAGACCCTTGTCCAAAGTGTTGGAGAAATTGAAGAGACAAGGACTTCTGAAACCCCTAGAAACCAAACCACTCCCAAACCCTCCACCACCACATCTCAACCTAAAACAATATTGCCAATTCCACCAACAGAAAGGCCACGATACCGACAACTGTGCCCGACTCCGCCATGAAATCCAAGACCTTATAGACTCCAAAAAGATACCCGACCCTGAAACAGAACGCCCCAATACACACCAGAACCCTTTTCCAAATTACCACTCTGTCCCGCCACCAACCTATATGATAAACTCTGGCCTACCCGAGAACCTTGTCCTCAAATCCTTTGACCTCCAAGCCGTTTGCCTTGGGATTTGGGATAGTAACAGCGAAGATGAAACTGAACATGGGAAAAGTTTATGGGCAGACTTCTCTAGTAGTGATGAAGAAGAAGTGAGGGGTATGACACGCAGCGGGCGTTTCTACAATGATATGACTGATAAGGGTAAAGAAGTGTTGACTGCAGGAAGAGAAGTGGCAGAAAATGGGGATAATGCCGAAGGAGATGTAGTGCTGCAGCAGTTGAGGAAAACCCGAGCACAAGTGAGTATCTGGGATTTATTGTGTGCATCTCAGGAGCACAGGCGGGCCATGGTTGAGGCCTTAAGCAGAATAGTGGTGACGGAGGATGCCAAGCCCGCAATGTTTGTTGGGTCAGTGAAAAAGAAGGCTTTGCAGGCAATCACTTTTTCTGAGGAAGAACTCCTAGCTGAGGGGAGAAATCATAATAGACCTTTGTTTATCAGAGCTGAAGTGAGGGGTAAAAGGACCTCTTGTGTGATGGTGGATGACGGCTCATCCATTAATGTGTGTCCGTCGAAGATTTTGGCCAAGCTGGGTATGAAAACAACAGATATGGATCCCTCTAGTATGCCTATCAAGGCTTATGATGACAGTAAGCGAGGAGTTGAGGGTACATTTGTAGCGGCGGTCAAGGTTGGTCCTATTGAGGACGAAGTTGAGTTCACAGTGCTGGACATCCCAGCCACTTTTGCCTGTTGTTGGGAAGAGGCCTTGGTTTCATAAGCTTGGGGGCGTGCCCTCCACTCTGCATCAGATGATTAAGTTCCCATATGGAGGAGAAATTGTCACCATCCGAGCTAAGGTAGACAATGTTGTGGCTGCTTTGGAAATACAACCTTTCACGAGGTTCCAAGTGTCGGTAACTTTTGAGGAATGGGTGGATCCTAAGGTAGCTAGGATCGTGGGAAAAATGAAGTTCGAGCCGGGTGAGGGTTTAAAACTGCCAGACTTCAGAGGACAGACTACTCGAAGGGGTTTGGGGTACAAATCTGATGAAGAAAAGCCGAAGGTTAAAAAGAAATGGTTGAAACTGGCAGATTGTTTTGTAAAGGCTTCAGGGTATCAGGGTGAGCCCGAACCAATAGAAGTTAACGAAATTGTGGTGCATGATTTCGAGATCTTCCAAGAGATGTTGGGCAAGAAGCTGCTGACCGAAGAAGTTGTGGAAGAAGCAGAGAATTGGGAAGAAGAATTGATGAAGTTGGAGAGCCCGACTCTGGGAGAGGATAAAAAGCCTGATGAAAACCTGGTTGCAGAGGAAGAAGTGTCTATAGATTAGGAAGACATTTACCTTCCTGATTTGTTTGAATGTCTTGCACTATCCAATAATAAAGACATTTCTTTTGCTTACTTGCCTGAGTCATTTCCATTTGCTCTACACGAATCAAGCATATTTGATATCAGTTCAGCCAGAACTACTGCATTTAACTTGGGTACATCTAAGACCCCAAGGAAATTCTGATTGCAAGTGAAGTTACCTCCGAGGAGATGGAGAAATTAGAAGAAGTATTGGTCAGATATGCCAAAGTATTTTCTTGTTCCTATAAGGACATGTCTGGGGTAGACATAAGCATTGCCCAACACACAATACCCACTTATCTGAGTATGAGGCCAGTGAAATAGAAACTTCGACGGATGAGACCTGAGTGGGCCGAGAAGGTCAGAGAAAAGGTTAAGAAGCAGATAGATGTGGGGTTCCTGGAAGTAGTGAAGTATCCCGAGTGGTTAGAAAATATTGTGCCAGTACCAAAGAAAGACGGGAAAGTCAGAATGTGTGTGGATTACAGAGATCTCAACAAGGCTTGCCCGAAAGATGATTTTCCTCTACCGCATATAAATGTTCTGGTTGATAGTGCGGCTCTATCTGCTATGTATTCATTTGCAGACGGGTTTTCAGGTTACAATCAGGTGCTTATGACTGAGGAAGATAAGCACAAGACTGCCTTTGTTACCGAGTGTGGTACTTATTGTTACAGGGTAATGCCGTTTGGGCTCAAGAATGCGGGAGCTACGTAGCAATGGATGGCCACTACCTTATTTCAGGATTTGATGCACAAAGAGATTGAAGTGTATGTGGATGACATGATGGTGAAATCAGAGACAAGAATTGGGTATATAGAAGCACTGGAGAGGTTCCTTCAGAGAGTTGACAAGTACAACCTGCGGCTGAACCCCAAGAAATGTATGTTTGGGGTAACATCAGGAAAGCTGCTGGGGCATATAGTGGGAATGGGAGGAATTGAGGTAGACTCTGAAAAGATCAAAGCAATCACAGAGATGCCATCACCGAAGACTGAGAAGGAGGTCAGAGCATTCCTGGGGAAGATTCAGTACATCAGTCGGTTCATCATCGCAAGTTACGTCAGTGTGTGAGCCTATCTTCAAACTGTTGAGAAAAGATCAGCCGGTAAAGTGGAATGAGCAGTGTCAAACAGCCTTCGACAAGATCAGAGAGTACTTGGTAAAGCCTCATGTGTTGAAACCTCTGAGATTGGGCAGACCTTTGATATTGTATTTGGCCATAGAATCAGAAGCACTGGGGGCAATGATGGTACATGCAGATGAGACAGGGGTAGAACATGCAGTTTACTATCTGAGTAAGAAGATGCTCCCGTATGAGGCTCGATATTAGGAAGTGGAGAAGATCTGTCTTGCAGTGGTATGGGCTTCCATAAAATTACGGCATTACTTCCAGTCTTACGATCCAGGTAATGGCAAAGGAGAATCCTCTGAAATATCTGCATTCAGTGCCTTCGCTAGTGGGGAAATTGGGCAGATGGTTAGTATTGCTGACGGAATTTGACATTGAGTATCTCACCACCAAAGTGGTCAAAGGGCGAGCAGTAGCAGAGTTTCTGGCATTGCAACCTGTTGAAAGGGATCAGTATAAGTTTGAATTTCCCGATGAAGAGATCCGAGAAATTACAGTTTAGAGATGGAAAATGTATTTTGACGGAGCCGTGAATTACAAGGGAGCCAGAATTGGGATTGTGATAGTGACCCCCGAATGAGAGACCTTGCCTTTGGCCAAAAGGTTGACATTCAGAGTAACAAACAACATGGCTGAGTATGAAGCATGTGCTTTTGGTTTGACTGCATTGATAGCCTTGAAGGCTGAGAGTGTGGAAGTCTACGGAGATTCTATGTTGGTAGTCCATCAGATGCGAGGAGAATGGGAATTGAAAGAATAACGGTTGAAACCTTACCTTTTTTACCTCAAAAAGTTGGCACAGGTTATCCCCGATTGTAAGTTTCAACACTTGCCAAGAGAAGAGAATCAGATGGCAGATGCATTGGCTACACTTGCAGCAACTTGGGAAAATCCAGAAAAGTTAGTGATGAGACCGTTGATACTGACAACAGTAAGAAAACCTATTTATGAGATAGAGAGAATTCTGGAAATAGAGGTCGATGACGGTAAACCTTGGTATTATGACATTCAGAGGTATCTGGAACATGGGGAACTCCCAGAGGGAGCAGACAGAAAAGACAGAGTAACAATTCAGAGGTTAGCTTCCCAGTATGTGATTTTGAAAAGGGAATTGTACAAGAGGCAAGCAAACAGCATTCAATTGAAATGTGTGAGAAAAGAAGTGGCTCAACAGGTAATGGAAGAAGTACACGCCGGGGTATATGGTCCGCACATGAACGGGTTGAATCTGTCCCGCAAGATAGTGATACAAGGTTTTTACTGGTCAACCATGGAGACAGACTGTGCGAAGATGGTAAAGCACTGTCATAATTGTCAGGCACACGGCAATTTGAATCATTTGCCGCACACAGAGTTACACGGGTTGTCAGAACCGTGGCCTTTCTCAGCATGGGGAATTGATATGATTGGAGAGATTGACAGAATGCATCGAATGGGCATCGCTTCATAGTAGTGGTAGTAGATTACTTCTCAAAGTGGGTGGAAGCCGAATCATTCCGCAATGTTACAGCAAGGCATATGGCAAAGTTTATAGCTCGGAATCTCATTTGTCGGTACGGTATGCCGCATCATGTAGTGACGGACAACAGAGTTCAGTTCCAGGGAGAAACAAAGGCAATGCTACAGAAATACGGGATAGGCCATCACAAGTCATCGCCGTACAGGCCGCAAGCAAATGGGGCAGTTGAGGCAGCCAACAAGACTATAAAGACGATTTTAGCCAAGATGACAGAAAACCGGAGAGATTGGGCCGACAAACTACCATATGCTTTGTGGGGGTACAGAACATCAGTAAGAACAACAACATGAGCCACGCCTTACTCTTTGGTCTATGGAATGGAAGCAGTATTGCCAGTGGAAGTGGAAATACAGTCTATGAGGGTATTAGCAGAGGCAGAGTTACCGGAACAAGAATGGGCAGCACATAGGTTTGATCAATTAGTACTGCTGGATGAGAAGAGAACGAAGTCTTTATATCACATGAAGTTGTATCAGAAGAGACTAGCCCGAGCATTCAACAAGAAGGTACGCCCCACCAAGATCAGAAAGGGTGATTTGGTACTTAAGCAGTCGAGGCCGTCGACAACAGATCCGAGAGGAAAGTTCAGACCTAACTGGGAAGGACCTTACATAGTGCAGAAAGTGATTGGAAATGGGGCAGTGAAACTGTCAGACTTGGAAGGTAACAAGTTCACTGAGCCGATTAACGTGGACAGATTGAAGCAGTATTTTGCCTGAGAAAGAGAAGACTCGGCAGAAGGCCTAACCCGACGAGATAAGATAACTCATGCATGCATGCATACACGTAACTCATTTTGGCATTCGTTTTGTGTTGTTTTGTATTCACAGGTTTTGAAGAAGAAAAAAGAAGGCGACAAAGAAAAGCCGGTTAGAAGCATCAACATATCAGCATTAGTATTAGGTTTGAGGATGAGTCCCAGAGTCGAGGCCCACATCAGCATCTGTATCAATTTTGGGGATGCGTCCCAGGGGGCGAGGCCCACATCAGTATCAGCAGTTTTGGGGATGCGTCCTAGGGTTGAGGCCCACATTCAGCATAATCGTTATTATTAGTTTGGGGATGCGTCCCAGGGTTGTACCCACTCCATCAGTATCAACAGTTTTGGGGATGCGTCCCAGGGTCGAGGCCCATATTTTATCAGCATTTTGAGGATGCGTCCCAGGGTTGTAAACCCATATCATCAGCAGTTTTTGGGATGCGTCCCAAGGTCGAGGCCCATTTTGGCAACATTATCGGGATGCGTCCCAGGGCCGTGAGCCCCCGTTGTCGGTTGCAGTTATTGGGATGCGTCCCAGGGCCGTTGGCCCCCTGCACCTTTAGTTTTTGGGATGCATCCCAGGGTCGAGGCCTATTTTTTCAGCGATATCGGGATGTGTCCCAGGGTCGAGGCCCCCGTTGTCGGTTGTAGTTATTGGGATGCGTCCCAGGATCGAGGTCTACTGCAGTTCCAGTTTGGGGATGCGTCCCAGGGTTGAGGCCGACACATCAGTTGCAGTTATTGGGATGCGTCCCAGAATCGAGGTCCACTGCATCATCAGCTCAGCGGAGCAGCATGCAAGTCAGGTGGCAGCTGGCGAGCCAGGTAAGTAAAAATGCATTGCATAACTTTGATAGGATTGTCACTGTTACACATTACACAAGTCCTATCAAAGTGGGGGCGACTGTAGGCACTGCATTTTTGCAAGTAAGACCCGATGATGAGTCTCATTTGGAGGCACTACCTTTTAAGTCGCGGGAGCCGCGGGAAACGGACGTCGGAAGGGGAAATTCAGAATAAGTACGTCATCAGATTCATTTCGCAAGTTCACTGTCTTTGTTCGTGCTGCGTTCGTGGACACGTTCGAACGATTGCGGGCGTTCATGTAGCGTTCGAATCAGCGTTCGAACGGCGTCGGTATTTCTGGTTTTGCTGATAGCCTCACACCCCAGCCCAATTAGCCCACCAAGCCCATAAAACACATCCCAATTAATAAAACACATATTTAACACATGGGGAATTAAATAAAATATTAATTAAATCATATACCAAATTAAATAAAACATTAAAATCAATCAACCAATTATATTCCCAATCAAGAATATTTCTATTCCTAATTAAAAATATTGTATTCCTAACATAACAAATATTATGCCTAAACAACACAAATTAAAAATATTGACTTCCTAAATTGAACTAATTTTGTCCCCCCTCAATCTTAGGATTTCCTTGTTTGACACCAAATCAAATCCCCCTTAAATGCCAAATCTCTTTCCTTATCAAGCAATGAGTAGCCCTACCCATTTGCCTATAAAAAACCAACCTCTCCCAACCCTTGGAGACTCTCACTCACACGCATACAGCAAGGAAAAAAAAACCTTTTGATTCACGCATACAGCAAGCAAATATATCTCTTCTCCTCCTATCCCTTAGCCGAAAATCACAGCCCCATAAACCCCTCCATTGCCGAAAACATTACAACCTGAAACACCTCCGAAATAGCCCCTATACAGCAGCACACATCACCGAAAAATAGCCCCTATACAGTAGCCCCATATCACCGAAATACCTAAAACACAGCCCCTAAATCACCTAAACCAGAGACTAAAAAAAGTGCACTTTTAATCCCTAAAATAATAACTAAAAAACTGCACTTAAAGCCTTTAGAAACACCCAAAAACAGTAGCCTAAAACACCAAAAACAGTTACCAAAGTACAGCAGAAATACAGTAGCAATCCAGCAGTGAATCGGAGTCAAAACAGCAGCGAATTGGAGTCAAAACAGTAGCTTGAGCAGTGGAATAGCGAGGAAAGGCGTGAACCTGTGAACCGGAGGAGTTGCGGAGCATTCCCCCCCTTTTCGACGACCGTGCACCGTACTTCCGAGAGTCAACATAAAAGGTTAGACCTGAGGGTACTTTTCCTATTATTTCCATCTATCTTTTTAATTGTTTTATTCATTTTTATCGCATGAGAGTCGTTTATTAGTGCATGATTGTGGCCCTTGAATGAATGAAAAATGTATCGCCTCTCGTGGTATATAGGATGGAAACCCGGACATAAATTTCATAGCCGATTCCAAATGGACGGTAGTAATGATATGTACTCGGGATACAACTCCACGTACCACTTGAGTACACGACACATACTTTATTTTATCTTGATTTATTTATCGTCGTTATTTATTTTCTGCATCTTATTTGTCTGAGTAATAATGAGGTCAAGCGCATGGGCTTAGTAAGTGCGATTAAAGGTCCTCTATTTCGAGGGGTTAAAATCCTTTACCACGATGCTTCACCGCGCCGGACGATGTATATTCATTTGAATGTGAGATGTGTTCAATCGGGTATACGAAGTCCGATATAGTTGTTTCTATTTTTATATGCATTATGATGAGATAAAGCGCATGGGCTTAGTAAGTGAGATTAAAGGTCCTCTATTTTGAGAGGTTAAAATCCTTTACCACGATGCTTTGCCGCGTCGGATAATGTATATTCGATTGGATGTGAGATATGTTCAATCGGATACACGAAGTCCGATATCATTGTTTTTATTTTTTATATATGTATTGTGTTGTTTGCGCATGGGCTTAGTAAGTGCAATTAAAGGTCCTCTATTTTGAGAGGTTAAAATCTTTTACCACGATGCTTTGCCGCGCCTTTTAGTCCGTTATTATTTATTAGGTGTCATTTATTCATCCGTTCATGTATGTGTCATGTTGTTTACTGCATTTTGGAGGTCACTGATGTAACCCCGTTCGAACACGTTTCAGAACGCCGCACGAATGCATGTTTTCTGTCTGGTCCTGTTCGAACGCGTTATCAAACGCTATACGAACGTGAACCTTCTGTTTACCGTTTGAACGCGTTTGTGAACGCTACTCGAACGCGCATGCATTTGTTTCATCAGGTCTGGTCCTGTTCGAATGCGTTATCAAACGCCACACGAATGAGAACCTTCTGTTTACCGTTCGAACGCATTTACGAATGCTACACGAACGCGAATACACCGAACTGAGTCATTTTCATCACATCTCATCTATAGTTGTTTCTTAGGTGATTTCTCTTGTATTGTATAATCAATCATACTATTTGAATTCCTGTCTTTATTTATTTGATGTGTTCATGAGATGGTATTCAAGCATGATTAGACCGTTAGTATGCTACTTGGTTCTTAAGCATGATTTAGCCCATTTAGTTGTTCATTTTCAAGCATGATTAGTCATTTATTTTGCGTTGGGAATTTGCATTATATTTAGTTTTGTTCTTTATTTTCCGCATTATATAATTGAGGTATGTCATGAGATTATTGTATGATATTGTCGTTATAATGGTTTATTTTATCCATGCGAACTTAGGAGTAAAATTGTCCTTGGAAATATGTTGCTTAGGCTTGGTTAGATTATTGCACAAATCATTTTATTACAAGTGGCATAAGTAAGGGACCATTCAAAACCCAACGGTTTGAGGTCTTCCCTTGCGAGGGGTGAGTGCGGCCTTAAATCATTTTCCCGGTTCACACCGGGTGGCGACTCCATTATTCTCCGATTTAGTCCCCCGCGGGCTACTCCGTACTCCCAACCGGGCCTCGAGCCCGGGACAGCATGCGTCGCCCAGTTTCTCTGTCCTACAAACAGTTTCGCTCTGGATAGACCCCTCGGAATTCCATTGGTAGTATGACTATGTGTCTATGGAAGTCCGAAATCAGGGTAGTTGTATTTGGTCTTAACCTGAGACTTGCACCGCTAATACTTGCGACAATCAATATACTTTGGTTGCGGTCGTCCAGGACTTTAACAGGTTCTGTGTACGCCAATGCTGGGTATATTGAGAATCGTAGTGTGTTGGGTGTGATGTCAAGACGGAAGTGTCACTCCAGTCATATGAATATGATGATCTCGCAGGGATACAGAACTGGTTCTCTAAAAAGGTTGCAACCGTCGGGATAATATGGCTTGGTCATGATTATCCGATATTAAATAGACTAGTTGCTCGTAATCTGATATATGCTTCGTACGGGGCAGACATTGTACCAGCCCCAGGCCTTGCATGTGATCATCTAATACTGGATCGAAATACGCAATACTACGTATAATACGCCTGATACAGATCCTTTATTCCTGTAAGGATATTTCTGGAGAATTGGGTAGGCATGGTGCTTTGCTAGAAGCCAACCTTGTCTTGTAAATCGATATAAACGTAGTACGAGGTACTTACGTGTTCGGATAGTCCGATGACTGAATTTACTGCCAACATATCCGGGGATCTCATGGGTCGCTTCCTGAAGATTCACCGATGACGTATGACTCGCACTTTAATTAATCTGGGATTAATTGGATGAGAGAGAAAATTAATCTGGGATTAATTGCAGAGATATTTTATATGGGATTAATTGGATGAGAGAGAAAATTAATATGGGATTAATTGTTATTGATATTTTATCTGGGATAAAATATCAATAAAAGATAGATAACGATTAATTTGGAATTAATCGATTAATTAATATATTTGATATATTAAATGAAATTGGATTTCGACGCGGAATTGAAATTAGATTTTAATTTGGGCGAACGAGTTAATTTAGAATTAATTCGTTAGCGACATGAATAGTGACTTCGCTAAGCGTAATCATTTAATTACGACGCAACGGAAAATTCGTTAATTTGGAATTAGCGAACCCGAGCCCGAGATTATTTGCGAGCGCATTCGCATTTCGAATTCGAATGCGGCACGTAAGTCGCATCAAGCGTCAAATCGTTAGTCACATCAAGCGTCAAATCATTAGTCAATTTGAGTGATGTGACAACTTGTCACTTGATTTGATTGATTGATGTGAGTTGATGTTTGAGTGTTTGACACTCAAGTGTGATGGTTGATGTGATTTGTTGGATTAATTAAAAAGCTATTTACCATTATTTGATATAGGTATTTGACTTTTAATTATTTTGGTATTAGATACACATTTGGTAATACAACTCACACAACTCTTCTCTCTCTCCATTCTCTTCATCCTCACGCCCATGGAGGGCCAAAATGTTCACTGGTTTCTTCTGAAAAAACCGTGAATGGGAAAGCAAGTGTGATGGTTTTTGTGGCAAAAATCATGAGAGCTAGCACTTCGAGAGACTTGCGAAGGTGATAGGGAAGTCCACCCATGAGCCGAGAATCTCCACGACGAAACTTGGAGCTTGGAAGATGATTCAAAGGTCGAAAACAGTGAGCTCCTTCACTGCCACTGCCGAGCAGTCCTTGTGAGCAGAAATTCATTTTTGTTCGTCAAAGCGTCGCTCAACCGATCGATGTGAGTATTCCGTGACTTTCTCGATTGTATTCACACATGTTCATGCTTGTTTATTGATCGTTGGGACCTTAGTAAACTCCAACAACAACACCATGTTCTGTACAAATAGTGATGCTATGGGTCATAATTGTCCAACAATCTCCCACTTGGCCTATTGCCAATCACTCAAGTGTCTTACACTTGAACTATGTACTGTTCGCTCAAACTTCTGCTGAGAAAAAGCTTTCGTCAGCGGATTTGCAAAGTTATCATCTGATGCGATTTATTCGATCATCATATCGCCATGATGTATGATCCGAACGAATCAGATGAATAGTTGAAGTATATACTTGGATCGTTGATGAGACCATTAATTCTTTAGCCTGTGATGTAGCCTAACTCAGCTGCTAACAGAACTACACCTAATCCTATTAGGATTATTAAGATCCAAATGGCTTTTATTGCTGCCTCAGCTGCAGCAATATTCCGCTTTTATTGTTTATTCGGAAACAGTATCTTGCTTGGAAGATTTCCAGCTCATTGTTCAGTTATTCAAACTATATATTACCTTTATTACGACTTATAGTCGTTTTATCGGTTAGGAAACTTGCAGCAGTGAACCTAGTCACTTCAAGTTCTCATTCTCCATAGCTTAAGAAAGTATCCTTAGATCATCTAAGATACTTAAGGATATTCTTAACATCAATCCAGTGACTATCAGTTGGATTGGCCTGATTGTGACTCCATATGCTCAAAGCATATGAGACACCAGATCGCGTACATTTATTTCAATGTACGTGTTCTCGGAGAGTGCCAATAACTTTTAGATCTATCCAAGTAGATCCTTATTCCTAGAATAAAGGTTGTCTCTCCCAAGAATTCTACGGAGAACCGATTGTTTTATGGGAATATCATTTCCAAGAAATGATATTGTTGGACAATTATGACCCATAGCGTCACTATTTGTACAGATCATGGTGTTGTTGTACAAGTTAACTATATGACAAGGAGATTGCGCTCTTATCATTTGTGATTAGATCACCTAGATGTATAAATGATAGGAGGTCCCTATGATTAGTTCCTGGATTGAGATGATATGAGACAGTATCAGTCCTCGAAGGATTAATCATTAAATATCCCTAGTCGTAGTATTATCGAGACTGGACATCGATAATACGGAATAGACTAGTATTGCACTTGTGCGCGTTGTGGGAGCACAACGACATAGTTCTCATATATTTAAGTATTGGATACTTATGCAAGTGTGATAGGAGGTTTTGTTTACCGATGGTGTGGAAACAGCTTCGCTCTGGATAGACCCCTTAGAATTCCAATGGTAGTATGACTATGTGTTTATGGAAGTCCGATATCAGGGTAGGTGTATTTGGTCTTAACCTGAGACTTGCATCGCTAATACTTGCGACAATCGGTATGCTTTAGTTTTGGTCGTCCAGAGCTTTAACCGGTTCTGTGTACGCCTCTGCTGGGTATATTGAGAATCGCAGTGCATTGGGTGTGATGTCAAGACGGAAGTATCACTCGAGTCATAGTGGAGATGATGTCACGTAGGATACGGTACTAGTGCTCTTAAGTACTGCAGTCATCGGGATATTATGACTAGGTCATAGTGGAGATGATATCCGATAATAGAGACTAGTTACCAGACATCCGACATGTGCTTCGTACGGGGCAGACACATTCCAGCCCCAGGCCTAGCACGTGACATCTGATACTGGATCGTAATACGCAATACTACGTATACTACGCCTGACATAGATTATATATTCCAGTAAGAATATTTCTGGAGAATTGGGTAGGCACGGTGCTTTGCTAGAAGCCAACCATGTCTTGTAAATCGGTAAGCACGTGGTACGAGGTACGCACGTATTCGGATAATCTGATGACCGTATTTACTGCCAACATATCCAGGGATCTCTTGGGTCGCTTCCCAAAGATTCACCGATGACAGTTGATTTAAATTAGAATTAATTTGGGATTAATTAAGAGAGAGAATTAATTTAAGATTAATTAAGATGGAGAAAATTAATCTGGGATTAATTGAGGTATTATTTAATCTGGGATTAAATGTGTTCGGAAGAGAGAACGCGATTAATTTGGAATTAATCGGTAGAATAAATTTAATAGTTAAATTTGATTTTTCTATTTAATTTATTCGTATGGGCTAAAATTAATATATCAGATATATTAATATGAATTGGATTTCGTTACGAAATTAAAGTCGGACTTTAATATGAACTAACGAATTAATTTAGAATTAATTCGTAAACGACATTCGTAATATATTTACGAGGCATCGTTATTTAATTAAATTAGATTTAATTATTTAGCGACGAAAGTTCGTTTAATCGGATTAAACGGATCCGAGCCGCGGCAAATGTTCGTAGAGACATTTTGAATTTTGAATTCAAAATGGTGGGGCCCACTTCACACATATCACACATGTGAAGTGGTGGTTGGAAAGTGGTTGGCATTTATGCCAAAACCACTTACTTTCCAACCACTTGGTTTAGGTGAAACCAAATTACCCCAACTACATGGTTTTGGGTAAAAGGGTAAAACCTTTTAACAAAAAGCAAAAGGCCTTCTCTCTCTCTTCACTCTACACACTTGTAACACATTTTGGAAAATGAGAAACCCTAAAATCCTCACCATGGGCGTGAGCCTCTTTCCTTCATCTCTTTGATTTTGTGGCAAAATCAACAAAGCTAGCACTTGGAGAAATCAACTAAGGTGATAGGGAAACTACTTCAAGAGTTGGAATCATCACTTAAAGCTTGGATCTTGGAGATCTCTTCTCAAAATTTTAAAGCTCAAATCCGTTCATTGTAAGTATATTCCGCAACTTATTTTGAATTTATTAACACCTTTACATGCTTATTAGATCCTTGGCATGTTCTAGGAACACTAACAGATATATCATCATTATTTAAGACAATCACTTTCAGTGCTCTCCCACTAACCTCCTTATATACACAAGAATCATATTCGTTTTGAATTAAATCATACACCATTATGATTACATCAAAACGATAGTTCCAAGAACGCAATGCTTGCTTCAATCCATAAATGGATCGAATAACCTGCAAACCTTGTTTGCTTGTTTTGGTACGACAAAACCATCAGGATGTTGTAAACATCCTTCAAAAGGTTTCCGTTTAAGGAAAGCAATTTTGACGTTCAGCTGCCATATTTCATAAATGAAACATGCAGCATTAGCAAGCATTATCCAAATGGATCTAACCATGACAACAAGTAAAAGGTTTCGTCGTAATCGACACAATGTTGATAACGATACATTTTCTCTACAAGCCTAGCTTAGTACGTTGTATGTTGCCATCCATGTATGTCTTCCTTGAAGACTTATATAATACCAATAGGCACAATGCCTTCCGGTACATCAACCAATGTCCAATTTTGGTTGGTATACATGGAATCCATTTTGGAATTCATGGCATTTTGCCATAATAGGGAGTCGATACCTTGTATCACTTCCTCATACGTAGTCAGTTCTTATTCCTCAATAAGATTGACATCTTTATGAGGTGAGAACAGAAACCCATACCTCCCAGGTTGTTTTCTGACTCTCTCCGACTTATGCGGTTCTTGTGTATTCGAAGATTATTGGTACAGTTTCATCATTGATGAACTGTTTGTGTTCCATTAAGGAATCGGTGCCTGGAACAGTATTACTCCGATTTTCATCGAGTTTTACTTTCCTCCCACTTACCACTGCATATAGGTATTCCTCTTAGGAAAACCACATGGCGAGCAACAATTAAATTGTTCTCATGTGAGTTGTATAAGTACTATACTTTGGTTACCCTAGGATAACCTACAAATTAAGCACTTATCCGATTTGGGTTCTAGTTTGGTATCATTCAAACATATGCCCAGCATTCCCAAATCTTCAGGAATGAGAAAACCCAGTTTCTTTCCTATTCATATCTAATATGAAATCTGTCAAACAGATTTTTATGGAACCTTATTCAAAATAAGTGTTGCACTGTTTAATGCGTATCCCTTGAAGGAAAATGGTAGCTCAGAGCGACTCATGATTAACCTTATCATATCTAACAGAATTCGGTTTCTCAGTTCGGATACACCTCTCAATTGAGGTGTTCCGGAAGGAGTCCACATTGAAAGAATACTATACTCTTTCAAATAATTGAGAAGCTTATTGCTTAAGTATTTCCATCATGGTCTAACCGTGACGGTTTAATACTTTAGCCGATCTGTCTGTTTAATTCGTGTCGAAACCCTTTGAATTTATCAAAAGTTTCTGATTCGTGTTTCAAAAGAAACACATAACCATAACGTGATGCCACATCCGTAAAGGTTACGAAGTATTCATATCCACCTCTAGCCTAGCTATATATGGGCCCACTTACGTCACTATGAACGAGGGTTAACAGATCGGTGGCACTTGTACTTTTACCAAGTAAAAGGTGTTTTAGGCACTTTGCCTAATAAACTAGATTCGTAGACATCATTTGAGTATAATCAAATCCGTCCTAGTATCCACTCTTCAAAAGTGTGGATATACGAGTCTTGTTTAATGTGTCCCAGACAACAATGCCACAAATAAGTCTCATCTGATTAATTCAGTTTTAGCTATTTGTTTGTCATGTCATACGTTTGAGATTCATTTATATTCAAAATATAAATACCGTTATTCACATCTAATGTGCTTATCTCAATACTTTATAAAATAAAACACTTTAGTGTTCTAGAATATAAAGGTATACCCGCAACGAGTGATACTCTGATATATAGATAATGTTTCTAGTCAAACTAGTTATATTTTAACAGTTTTCTAATTTAAGTACACACCCAAATGGTAGTTCCTAAACTTAGGTTTCTACGGTTAAAACAACGACTCTTGTCCCATTTCCGACTCGCAGGTAAATCTCAACTGAAGTCAGTATCCTGCTTATCAGCAGATTCTGCACATCAGTACATATATTATGTACCACATCTAGTATCAAAATCCAATTTTGAAACTAATAGTGAACATGTTTATGACAAATATACTTAAAGCTGGAGCCTTGCCCTGTTTTACTTCCTTTCTGTCTGCCTTGTCCATACGGCAGTCACGCTTCCAGTGACCCCGTTTGCCACAATTTAGGCAGACATCTTGGGATATGTCCTTTGTCTTCCCAGAAGATTGTGATGATTTTTCCTTTGCCACTTTTAGAAGCTTTGGCTCTGCCTCCTAGAGCATAGCCATCAACTCTCCAAGAGTTTACTCTTGGTTCACAATGAACCTGCCCCAGCTTTCGGGTAGAGACTATAAGATCAAATCTTAGTAGTCTCGGCCATGTAGGTAATGCCTAGCTAACCTAGCTGATCGATGTCAGCAATCATCTGTGACACCTAGTGCTCGACAGATGTACCCTCTGACATATTCGAGCTAAAGAGCTTCTTATGCAATTTGTACTTCTAAGAATAAATCTATGAAGATCTTTAATTTCAACATCATGGTACAATGATCTAATCCTTAATTTTGATGACGGAATTAAAGTGTCATTGCGGTAAGCATAATGGATTGAGCACTAAAGTTATCATCACATGAATCTTCCAAAGATCATGTTCTACAATTTGCTCAACTCCGGGCTTAGGCCCAAGAGGTTGCTCTATCAAATAGAGTAACTTCTTAGTTCCCATGACTATCCTGAGGTTCTAATCCCAATCTAAAAATTAAATTCGTTTAAAGACATTTTTACCTAGAATTATGTTTTAAACGCTAATCTGTCATTTATCTTGATTTCTATAGTCCAACTATCCAATCAACGATTTCAGGTACTATTAAATATAATGATTATTATAGTCTAACTATATAATCAACTATAATTTAATCATTTAAATTCAAATATATTGATTACTATAATCCAATTATATAATCAACTATAAATTGAAGTAGTTTGAATACAGTCCAACTGTTTAATTAAAACAACGATTAAATATTAGTCCAACTAATATATTTTTTAAATTAATGACGAAAAATTGAAATGAGCGCGTATTGGCAAGTATCTAAACGAAATTGCAAATTTAATACTTGCCTCCCACTATTTTTCGGCGAGCCTCTAACCCTCTGTTGAGTACTCGGGAAACCTTGTTTCCTAGTGGGCTAGGATCCCGTTAAATAACACACAATCTTGACTTTGGCCAACAAATTGTATGATATTTAACTAGGTAGATCTCTAAGATCAATTGGATCTCATCCAATTCCTAGATCCAGTAGGTGGACATCCAAGTCCAAAACATATATCTAATATATGCCAATATATCCAATATATTTTCCTAACCTTTTTCCTCTGAATCA
This sequence comes from Zanthoxylum bungeanum, assembly GCA_019454045.1. Lineage (NCBI taxonomy): Eukaryota > Viridiplantae > Streptophyta > Magnoliopsida > Sapindales > Rutaceae > Zanthoxylum > Zanthoxylum bungeanum. Next base: position 49,865 of record SKCR01018889.1, read on the forward strand.
ACTAAGCCTTGGCTTTGGCACAACAAACTTAATGATTCCAGTTAAGCGGGACCCATTGACCTTAGAAAGCTTCGTAATCGATGTCGATGGACAAGAAGTGATCTTGACTTTGGCCAACAAATCACAACTTGGACAAGACATGCGATATGGAACAAAGCCTTCATGGAAATGGTTTTAGGCCCAATTGGATCCAACCAATTAACCTAAACCAAACTTGGCCCAACCAAGCCCATTAAGCCCAAATACAACTTTAAAAGCCCAATTCCAAATTTAGCCTAACTAATTAAATTACAAAATTCCAAATTTCACAATTCAATTAATTCAAGTGTATTGCCATAATTAATTAACCAAATTAACATTTCCAAAATACTAATTTACTAAATTAATCATGCTAATCATCATCAACACATGTCCAACATTATTGAATCAAAAAATCAATTCATTCCATGCTATAAGCTCACGGCAATTTAGGGTTTTTCAAAATAGATTTCGATTTCAATCCAATTGAATCTCAAATCAAAATTTCCCAAGTCTTTCAAACTCATCCAATGATTCAAAAAACAAAAAATTACCATGACATTAGGGCACTCAACTTTCGGCCAAGCCAATAATTTGGGGAAAAATTGATCCAATTCAATTTTCATCAAATTGATCATGCATAACACTATGTTATCATCATTCAAGCATACTCAATCAAACAATTTCATCAAATCATTTTACCCAAATTTTACCCTAAATCATTTTCATGCTTAATCAAGGCTCTGATACCATTGTTGAGTTTCTACTATAATCCCAAGATCATTCAAGTAATGAAAATAATGTGAATACAATAAAGAAGTATGGCGGAATCATACTTACAATGAACAGATTTGCGATGCGATGAACATAAAACTTTCTCAATTCCTTGGAAGCTCTCGGCCATGCCCAAAATTTGTGCTCCATTTGTGTTCTTCAAGCTCCAAGCTTTGATTTGAGATTCCATGCTCAAGGGTTTGTTTCCCTATCACCTTTGGATAACTCTTTAGTGTGCTAGCACTCTTGAAAAATTGCCACAATTTTTCTTTGCCTTCTTGCATCTCTCGGCATTGAGAGAAAAATTGAGAGAATTTTGGCCCTTGGCCGAATGGTGAGGGAGAGAGGGAGAGAAGATGAAGTTGTGTTTTTTTTTTGTGTATTTTAGATTTCAAAAATCTAATACCAAAAACCAAAGTAAAAAAAGGTACAAGGCATTTAAGCCTTCCAACCACCACCATCAATCACAAGTGACAACCATCACATCACTCAAAGTGATGTGACTTCCATCACAAGAATGACTAATGATGTGACGCGTGATGTGACTTGTGGGCCCCACTTGATTCGAAATGCGAGTGGGCTCGCAAACACTTCCGGGCTCGGGTTTGCTAATTCTGAATTAACGAATTTTCCGTTGCGACGTAATTAAATCAAATTTAATTAAATAATTATGCCTAGCAAAATTATTATTCACGTCGCTAGCGAATTAATTCTAAATTAACTCCTTAGCCATAATTAAAATCTAATTTTAATTCCGCGTCGAAATCTAATTTCGTATAATATATCGAATATATTATTTTATTGATTAATTCCAAATTAATCGCTCTCTCTCTTTAAATAATATTTTATCCCAGATAAAATATCTCTGTAATTAATCCTAGATTAATTTTCTCTCTCTTATAATTAATCTCAGATTAATTATGTGCGAGTCATACGTCATCGGTGAATCTTCGGGAAGCGACCCATGAGATCCCCGGATATGTTGGCAGTAAATCCGGTCGTCGGACTATCCGAACACTTACGTACCTAGTACTACGTTTTTGCCGATTTACAAGACATTGTTGGCTTCTAGCAAAGCACCATGCTTTCCCAATTCTCCAGAAATATTCTTAAAGGAATATGTAATCTATATCAGGCGTAGTATACGTAGTATTGCGTATTGCGATCCAGTATCGGATGTCACATGCTAGGCCTGAGGCTGGAATTGTGTCTGCCCCGTACGAAGCACATGTCAGATCTCTAGTAACTAGTCTCTATAATCGGATAACTATGACTCTGTCATATTATCCCGATAGCTGCAGCATATAAGAGCACCAGTTCTGTATCCTACGTGATCATCTTTTCCATTATGACTGGAGTGATACTTCTATCTTGACATCACACCCAATACACTACGAT